>CM039682.1:8161637-8346637 GCA_022537955.1 Schmidtea mediterranea | reverse complement strand
TTTAGAATATTACAATTATATTTAAATGTCAAAATTTTTTTTGCTTTCTTGTCTATTTCATTTCAATATTTCATATTTTTCATTAATCTGATTTTTATGGAGTTTTAAGAATATATATTAACTGCGGCATATTTGTATAAATGTTTATTTTATATTTTTTATTATAAAATTAATTTTTAATAACAGTGGATTTAATTTTATATTTTATACATTAAAATAGAAATAATATTAATTTAAGTGTAAAATGTGTTTCAGTAGTTTAAAAATTAAAATAATGTTTGTTTAAAAGAAGTGGAAACTAAGAAAAAAATAGACAAGTTAAAAACCTTTTTATAGAAATCTTTTCAATATATTTTTCAAACGTTTTGTCTTAAATTTGCTTGTATAAGCAACACAGTTTGTACATGGCTAGGCACTGAGTGGAATACTCTCAGTTTGTTGCAAACAATTCCTATTGAATCGCACAATTTGATGCTTTGACTTTACTTTGCGCCCTATTCTTTGTGACTTCAACCTGTCTCACTTCTACCTTTAAATTTTAAAGTTTTATTGCTAAAGCCTAAATAGTCATTAAAATGGCTGGTGAATAACTTTCACTGAATTGTGATTACTTTCAGTTATTGATGAAGCAAATATCGGAAAACCCTAAAGCCTAGGGTTACATATTAGAGTGGTTGGCTTGCCACCTTCGATTACCACTCCTCGTTACATAAAAACAGCTAAATGCACATATCTGATATGGTTCAATATCAATGAGATATTCAATTTGATCTTCTTTCGTGTAAAATATGACCTTAGAACCTCAACCAATTAGTTCAAAACTATAATACTTAATTGTGAAAGAACCACCAGCTGATGATTCCCATATATATTCTACATCATCATTTCCTTTTGAAATAACTTGAACCTCATTGGCCAAGATGTAAGACGAGCGAAAGACATCACAAAATTAACCAATCACTGCTACATCAGCACTTGCTTGAAACGTTTCCATAAAAAATCTAGTACTTGATTTTGCAATTGTTGCCAAATTGTAAATTAATTCAGTTTTCGTAATACCGATTCCGCTGTCGACAATAGCTAAAGTTCCTGTATATTTGTAGATTTGTTTTACAAGGTCTAAACGTTAGCTGATCTATTCCCTTTATGTTGCGTCTCGTTTTACACGGATTCGATTTCCGTGAATTTCCTTGGAATATATCTACCGCACAAATAGGGGGATGAGTGTTCTCAGTCATTTTGAACGGTTGAAATGCTCACTGTAAGTCTTGGCACTTAAAATGGTTTAATTGAGTAATTAAAAATGAATTTATTAGAGTTATGGCTCCAATTAACAACAGTAAATTAATAAATACTATTAATTCACGTAAATACATTGTGAAAAAAATATCCCATTCATGTGTAAATAATCAACATCAAATCTCCGTAATTAGTTAAACAAATATCTCCGAGAGACAAAATTTTATTTTTCATCCAAATAATCAAGAATGAATGATTATTTTTGTCACATCTTATTAATATTATTATGGAAAAAATTAAATTTTTTCCAAATTTTTTTTTATGTAATAATGACTACAGCTACATTTAATTAATTTTGTTTTAATTCTATAATGTCGCTTTAATGAGTTTGTGAGAATAGTCATCATGATTTCATTAAAATGATTGAAAAACAGAAAACTCAAAATATAGATCTTTAATATAGTACTTATTTGAAAATTAATTAACAGTAGTCTAAACTCTGCAAAAAATAGGGAAAAAGTTCATGAAAGTACTAATGAAATTTTGCAAATGACAGAAGATACATATATATTTTATATTTTCATTTAAAGGATTTAGTTGTTAAAATCTTTATAAATATTTTTGAAAGTGGATCTTATTAAATGGAGTTTAAACAATTATCTGACTCTAAATATGGTCTTGTTAACTTGAAATGTTAAGTATATGAAAACAAACTATTATCATTGTTATTATTTTTATTAATATAATTATAATTATAATTATAATTATAATTTTAATTATAATTAAAATTATTATTATTATTATTATAGTTATATTTATTATTATAATAATTATTATTATTATTATTATAATTATTATTATTATTATTATTATTATTATTATTATTATTATTATTATAATCATAATTATAATTATTATTATTATTATTATTATTATTATTATTATTATTATTATTATTATTATTATTATTATTATTATTATTATTATTATTATTATTATTATTATTATTATTATTATTATTATTATTATTATTATTATTATTATTATTATTATTATTATTATTATTATTATTATTTTAATTACAACTATTTGGATGGATGAAGGAAATAATATGAGAAAAATCTAAAGTGGTTTAAGTACAAAGTTAGAAATTTATAAAATTTAAATTAAAATATTTGTATTTCAGTAATTAATATTTTTACACAACTGTTCTCAACAACTGAATAATAATAATAATAATAATAATAATAATAATAATAATAATAATAATAATAATAATAATAATAATAATAATAATAATAATAATAATAATAATAATAATAATAATAATAATAATAATAATAATAATAATAATAATAATAATAATAATAATAATAATAATAATAATAATAATAATAATAATAATAATAATAATAATAATAATAATAATATGAAATTGTAATTTCTTGGTAATAGCATAAATTAAAATGTTTTCAACCAGTAAAAAGTACGGTAAACCCTTGCTGCAAAGTTCATATTAAATAGATGAAAATATTTTCTATTATCCATTTCAATTTCAGAAACGAACACAAAAAACGAAACTTGAACAAACATTTTTAATCGCAAAAGTCTGGTTAAAGATTTTGAGTGACTGATTTATATTCCAACTGTAAATCAAATATGCAATGTTGCACCGGTAAAAGGTATTTGTATCTAACAGAAAATAATTTGATAATTAGCAAAATGTTAAAAATGAAAAAAGCAAAAGATATATTATGTAAAAGTGAGGTTTTTCTCATTAATACAAATTGTAAATGTATTATATATTTAATATTGCATTGTAGAAAACTTAATAAAAATGAACAGTTTTTAGAAGCAAAATAAGTTTTCTGTAATTGTTTGACTACGCCTAATTTATCGTATAAAATCTGATAGAAATCATTTTATTTGTTTCTGAAAGCATAAAATAATATTATTTAGTTAAAATCTTGACTTGTGTACGATAATAAAATAACAAATGTTGCCTTAAGGATCCTTTCCATTCTAAAAGTGATACAGGGACTGCACAGTTAGTGTTAATTGATATATATATTTAATCAAATTTTAATCTTGTGGGGAACTAATCCTAGTTCTCACCGTCCTGATTTAAAAATTGTTAAATTATAAAATACCATTGAAACTTTCAAAATCCAAATATTGTAAGGAAAGGTTTAATTTTAAATATATTGTAAGCCACATTAGCCATAATCTTGGGGGTAAATCAAAAACATTAACTACTTATCTGAATCTGCCGAATTACTGTTATAGACAACAAAAACTGTTATATTTTATATTAAAATTAACAATAACATTTACAATTAATGTAAATCAACATAATTATTTTGCAAAATATTATTTTTTAATGTTTCCAATTTTTTATTATTTTCCTTTCCATCAAAGTTGCTGTTATAATATTCAAAAACTAATTTCTTTTTTATTTAGGAACTATTTTCATAATTATGCTTTGTATAATAACAACAACAACAACAATAATAATAATAATAATAATAATAATAATAATAATAATAATAATAATAATAATAATAATAATAATAATAATAATAATAATAATAATAATAATAATCATAATATTAATAATAATAATAATAATAGTATTATTATTATATATATTATTATTAGTATTATTAGTTTTCGTGAAATGCAAATAATTATGGACATTATATTAAAAACTAACTTAATATTTTTAAAACAATCATTGAATGACATTGAATTAATAAATAAAAGAAAGCGCAAATCCAACATATATATTATATTGGTGGGTTACAGGGTTTTGTTATTTGCTTATCCTCATGGTGACCCTGGTAACGCCATACAAAATGATGCTAATCGCCACTTGGCACCCGTTGCTAAGCAACGTTGGTAATGTGTTCAAGTGGTGGATTGCCCGCAAAAATTGAGTATTATCGCTAGTACTGTAATTGCTCGGACAACCCTCGGGTTCACGAGCTGTCGATAGAAGACCTGTGCTCGCTTAGCTCTGTCCCTGTGGAAGTGAATTCACGATCGAATGTGGAGAGATGACTTAAAGTTGCGACGCGGGTACTCATAATAATATCTGCACGTAAGCACCTTTTAAGAAGTACTGTAACCGTAAACACAACTATTTTATTTAAATAGACAGCAATGTGAATTATCAAAAGTTAATGGGACGGTTTTGATTGTTGAGCAGCTCGGCGTCGAGCGCGTTCTTTGCGTCCCGGCCGACGATTTATTGGTTGAGTTGAGGACTGCTCTACTGGTTGAGGGTCCTTCTGCACCCTCTGGGTCGGGGCGAATATGAGCGGGTAGGTGACCGCTTCCCCCTCCCGACAAACGGCTAGGGCCACTTCTAATCCTCGTATCTGGGTGCGCAGGCTCTGATTGAGCTGTCGCTCTTCGGCCCAACCTTTCTGTGCTGCAGATATTCGGTGGTATAACATTTTTACTCTTTTCGGATCCGACCAAGTCGCTTTGATCTGTTGGACCTCTCTTGTCAGCTGGAGTATTTGATGGAGGAGATCCGCATTTGTGCTCCGTGCGCGATCTAATTCCGCTTGTAATATTTGGTTAGTGGCCATAACTATAATGGATAATTTCGTTAAATTTAACGTTAATAATTTATACAATTTATTTTTATCATTATCGCAAACATATCGATTGAAACGAATATTCTTAAACAAATGATCAAACGCAAAGACAGGGTAAAGAACATTTCTATTTCACTAACAACAAAAATCAAATTAGTTCGTATTAATCGTTAGGGTTCTGGAGCTCTAATTTTTTCGGAAATGACTTCCTTCGGCTCTTTCTCGGAGGAACCACCGGGTATGGGCGTCGGGTATCTCGGACTGGGCGAGGTGGGTAGGCTTCTGCGATTCGCCCGGCGAGGATGTCATCTTCTACGTTGGCGAGATACATCCTCGCCCTGACCACCTGTAGGTCCACTTGCTCCTGCACCCGTTCCCATTGGGTGAGGAGTTCTCGCGCATTCATGTACGTCTCTGCTGCCGGGTATTGTTGTCCGGCGAGTCCGCATGGGTCGCTGTTTAGGCCCAGTACCCTCCAGGTAGTGGGGTACGGCCAGTGCTGTCGGATCTTATTGAACACTTCTATCTTTGGGTGTGGTTCCTTCCGGCATTGTTCGTCGGGCATTCGGGTGTTAGTCCATTCGATCGGCATATTCTGAAAACACACCATAATCAGTTATTGGCATATGGGGATGAAACAAACAATTCATTTGAATATTTCACTTAGATTGTATACTAAACTCACTATCGACCAGGTTGTTATTATCATTGGGTCTATCACCAGTTAAACTTATCGAATGCTAACTATCCGTATCATCTTTCGTGGATTTAATGGGTGATGCGTCTCTGAAGCTATTTAGTCTACCACACCTTCAACACGGCACTTCTATTTTAGTGGTTGCCCTAATTGCGAGGCGTTAGGAAATTCTACTGCTATATTAATGAATGAGTCTGTACCTACAAATCTACCGGGTATTAATGTTCGTCAAACCAGAGTTTGCCGCGCGTATGGTGGTGCTATTTATTTAAATTTCATTTAGAAATCACGGAATACCTAATATTGAATGACATTTATTATCAATTGATTCTAAATTTTACTAGAAGTAAGGCTTACCATTTATCGGAGTGGGTTCAATACCTATTAAATACATAATATCAGTTAAAATTATTTCAAGCTTTGTTACGTTCCACGAGTTGACGTTGCACGCGATAATTTACCGAATTTACCAACTTACGACATAGATAGGTGATACAGGGACTTTAGCGTGTCTATATCCGGAGTGATGCTTATCGATTTGTGTTTACCAGTTGAATGACATCGACAATACGGCCTTTGGTAAGGTTTACCTTAACTTGGGCTTCCGTTTCTACATCCGTTGTGTTTCGAATTGTATCACAATACATAACTGACCTTCGTCCTAGGTTATCTCACTAGCGTGGGCGTCTACATCCGTTATCTAATGCGAATGCGTTAGTAAATGACCTTCGCTCTGTTTATCCGGTACGTTTATTGTCGACGGAAATTTCTAATTCTCGGATGGTATTAGCTTACTAAGATTTGGCCTTACGATTTCCGGTCGACTTGTTTACTAATTCGGATAACTTTGGTTCTTAATTAACTACTGTCTGATATTACATCGTGGCATCTACTATGGTCGTGCGTGGCGATGAGGCAAATTTGGAATATGTCAGATACATCTGTTATTCATATTTAAATATTTTATTGCTTAATTTTAGAAAAACCAGTGTCTTTGATTTCCTTATGGTATTCTGAGATTATTTGATCGTTTCGAAGAAGACTTATCTGTTTGATTCTCATCTTACGCCTATTAACGTTTCGCTTCGAATTCGCATTGGGCTTTTATTATATTGTTACGTCATTTTCGCCTACGAATTTAATGTGAATTGTGTTTGGAATTATATAAATATTTGAGTGATGTAGGTTTTGTGAACTTTACGGGTGTGAGACATTATCATGATCAGGTTCTTAGCAGATTTTTTGGATAATATTATACTACTGGCTTTCTCTTACGTCAACGATTCTTATGAATTTCGTGTTGATCGGTTTAGCTACATTAATCCCTTCTCAACAATTTATTTATTTGGTTTACCTTTGAATGACGGGTCGATTTATGATTTATGTCATTCTATCCTGATACTTTTCATTAGTTCAGCTTTAATCAATAACTTATCCGTAGGTTGATTGCTGTTATCAAATTGACTTACATTAATTGAATCAATGAATTGCCTAGTTTTTATCTATAGTTGTCTTACTTTTAGAAAATGAATTACCTTATGTTAATTCAGAGGATTAGTTCATTTTAACCCATGATTACTCAATGGTTTACAATTAATTCACTGGTAATTTCGACTAGTTTGTTTCAACTACGTATTTAATTTACTTTTAGTTTTACTTAACTTGTTTCACAATATGCATTGATTTACTTTGGTAATGCGCTTCATTTAATCTATCCCAAACATAAGTTTAATTTACCTTTAGCAATACCATTTATTAATTCAATTTACATTTAGGAATAAGACTTATTAGTTTGGTTTACTTGTAGACATAAGATTTATTCATTCAATTTACTGTTAAAAAGAAACGCTTGATCGATCTAATTTACCTTTAGAAATAAGTTTTATTAATTTACTTTTGAGGATTACTTTACTTTACTTTTAGAAATTAATTTACCTTTAGAAACATGATCTAATAATTTAAACAATTTATTAGTTTAATTTGCCTTTAGAGATACGTTTATCTAATACAATTACACCATTTAATTTACTTTTAACAATAAATTTTAGCTAATTTATTCCAAAATGTTAGTTAATTTACTTCTAGCAACAAGTTTCACCTCATTTAACCCAAAATATGAATTTAATTTACGTTAGTAATAAGTTTGGTCTAATTTAAATGAATTCAATTTACGTTTAGTAATAAGTTTTGTCTAATTTATATGAATTCAATTTACTTTTAGTAATAAGTCTAAGAATTTCAAAACATTAACACGGAATCGGTTATATCAACGAATTTCAATTTAATTTATCCCCGTACCCTTTCCCTTTAATAGACCTTAGGCGCATTTTGTGTTTATATTATATTTACTGAGTGCCCACTGGACTACTCGATGTGATAATTTTAAGCCGTGTGTGATATAAGTTTAGGTCGATTTTACAGAATTTAGAAACGAGGAAGGAGTCGGAGACTTCTCCCTTATTTCTCGCTTCAGCTATAGGGATAAATATTGACGTTACGACCCTTGCGTTTCTCAACGCTGAGTCTTCACGGGTACATATCATTGGCGATTTTCCACGCACTTACATGCATCTGCACTGTGTAGATTTTGCTTTCTTGCGTGGTGTGTCGGCTGTGGGCCGGAAAAATTTCGACATTTTAATTTATAAAACAAATATATATGCAAAACAATTTAGTATATTAATAATATTTATTAATTATAAAAACAACATAATTACCCATTTCGAACCATTCCATAAAATTGAAAAACATCATAGCATAAAATAGAACATAAATTCCTCTCTCCCCACGTCGCCGCCAAGCAGAGCTCTACAGAGATGCTATGGACGTGACGTGGAAAGAGGGTTCCAACCAAAATATTTCTCACCTAAAAATTCTGATTTTCACAATAATTGAAAATATAGTTTGTGTCGAACAACGGTTTAGATTTTCAAAACAATTTTCAAAATAGTCTAAAAATAGTTAAATTTCGAAACGGTTTTAACAATTTTCAAAAATGGTTAAAATGGTTAATGGTTAAGTTAAATGTGAAAATGGATCAGTATTTATACCTATTTTTCTCGCGTGTGAAATTTGATGCAGTAAAACAAAATTCGACCTTGTTATTTTCTAGTAAATTCTATTCTTTAATTTTAATATTTTTTGATTTATTTTTATAATTTTTTATTTAGAATTTTTATTGAATTATTACTAATTCAAAATTTTCGATTTAAATTTCATTTTAATGAACTTTTATTAATTTTTCTAATTTTGTCGAATTTGTTGTGTTTTCTTGTTATATTTGTATAGGTATCGTGCGAATCTTGGTGCATTTTGTTATTAATTTAATTTATTTTTATGTTTGTTAATTTATATTTAATTCTTTTATTTCTCAGATTTTATATGGTTTAATTGGTGTTTCAATAGGTTTATTTAAATTGCATGTTGTATTTGCGTGTGTGTTTCTGATCCATTTAAACATTCTTCAAGGCCGTTTACGTTCTGGCCCAACAATATTTCGACAGACTCACTTTCATTGTCAGGTAGATATGAAATTGAAACTTTATAGAATAAATTACTTTTATTTAAACAAAATTCTTTTATATTTTAAAAATAATTTACTAAAAATTATAAATCCAGCTTTGATAAATCTAAGTTTTAAAAAATTTATTTTTCAATTATGTATTTTAATTATTTTTAAATATGTATTTTACTTGATAAATTTCAAATAGTTTTTAAAAATATTCCTAAGTTCAAATTTTTAATCTTTTTGAAACATTTTTTAATGACAAGAGCATGAAAATAATCCAAATAAAATGCTTCTAAATTTTGAAAATATTTTGTCATAAATTCGTTCCAGTTTTGTTTAAATATTGCATTTGTTACCAGATTTTAATTTCACTGATTTCTGTCAGTCATGATTATTGGAAATCTGGTGCTGAGATATTTTTCAAAAAATCTGTGCCAATCAATTGTGCTCGTAAAGATTTCACGCATCAATAGGGATACCGATAACTTGAATTTTTAAGATTTATTAAAATGATAGTTTGTCCTATCGTTTATTACCTAATGTGGGATGCGCGGTTTACGGTTTACGGTTTCCGTACAAAATATTTTGAGGAATATTTCTAACCATTGACGTAAGCTTTACATTTCATGGTGCCTTGCAAGGCCTTTTATATAAAGGTTCAAGAAAAGTGGCACTTCATCAAAGGTAGAGTGATGAAAGCAATTGTTACTCCCTGATTAAGATCACGAAGTTTCTTCCTTAAACTAAAGTTAATCAAAATAAGACAACCGTCCTTATTTACTCAACTTACACTGTAAGCTACACTAGATTTACTAGACAACTTTAATATAAAAAATTGTTATTTTATTGCGCTCTCATAAATAGGTTTTGTTTTAATCCCATAACACGTGTTTTTTGTTTTATTACAGACGTAACGATGGGGCCATGTTTATTGTATGGAAAAATTGGCGTTTTTTCTGTGCAATAAAATATATTTAAAATAAAAGCATTATGGAAAGATTTTTTAATTAGTTTAACTGACTTAACCAGTGTGAAAAAATATTCGTTATATCGTTTTTTGCACAAGTATTGGCTCTCTCATTTGTCGAATTCTTGTGAAAAAAATTGGTTGGCAACAAAACTGATATTACTCATCCAGGAGATCGATAATTGCGATCTCCCACGCCCCCCTTCCGAAAAAAACATGGATCCGTCCTTTACCTCCCATAACCGATCTTACATAGACCACGTAGGCTTTATGCACCAGAGAACAATATTTAAAATATAGTGATAAATAATATTTCAAATTAATAATACTTTTTTTATATACCTTTTCTCATTGTGTATCTTCAGCAGTTTGTGTGTCAATTAAACACATTAGTTTTTAAAAATTATTTCATCAAAGTATGAATTTATGCAATTATGAATTATAATTGGTTGTTTTACTACTTAAAGTAAGCTACAATCATTTGAAATTTAGGTTTGCTTTTATTATATTATTCTGAAAAATTGTTTTCATTTTACATAATTTTTGGTAAATCAGGTGAATATGTATAAAGCAACTTTTTATTGCATATCTTTGTCTTTCTATTTATCTCCCAAATTTGGATATCCATAATAACCGTCCAAAATGAAATTAATCCAAATTTACTATATTATTTCATTTTCTCGAGTAGTAAAATTTATTTTCCTTAGAGAACTCGGAATTAGATTTAAAATCTTCATCTGTCACAATAACATTTTCAAATGACCGTGTTCTATGAAGTGGTTAGAGATATTGAAAGTTTTCTTGTATTTTTACCATGCGTTGTGTTTAGGTGTTTAATTTATTTTTTCTATCACTTTTTGTGACTATATACAAAGCAAAGAACTAGTACATAATGCAACGTTAGAAATACAATAATCATCATATATAATTAGCTCGATTTCTTTCATAACTCAATTCAACAATTTCTTTTAATTTATAATTTTAGTCATTCTTACAAATATACAAAACCCACCAGAAAGAAACACCCCTTTTCATAAGCACAAGATTGAAAAAAAACTATTAATTGTCCAGGATCCTTTATATATTTATAAAAATAGTACAAACTATACGATACGTTTACCAAAATTATATTTTAACATTTTACATTTCAAACTGACTAAGTTAATACATTTAGTGTTTGGTTTTGGACAATAATTGCATATTCATTAACTCTAAATTCAATGATAATAATAATAATTTAACTAATTAACTATTTATTAAATCAAATTTTAAATAATACCAATCTAAATTAATATTTAAACAACTTGGTCACTACTTTTGGTGCATATTGAATCGTTTAATTTCAATAATTACATTTACTTTATGCGTTTAAACAAATCCCAATTTTGAATAACAGATTTTCCATTAACATTCCTGGATGTTTTTATTATTACTACGAATAAAATCTTAGCTAATTGGACTTTTGGTATTTAAAATTAGACTTTTTTTGTAAATCCCAATATAATGTTTTCTTCAAAATATATTATTAAATATTTATAATCTGAATAAATGAAAAAAAGAGAGGATTAATTAATTTTCAATAAAATTCCAAATTATATTTTATAAGATTCAAATTTTAGGATTTAAGACTATTAAAATATGAGCGCTTTAATAAAAACTTAAATTATTTTAATTGATTTATTTTTAATTATCACTTTAACACATTAAATAATTATGAATTGTTTTTGTTTTACAATTTTTTTATTATTTACTAAAGGTTTTGGGTAAGTCAAATCTCAAGCACAATATTTAGGTCAAAAAAATTAATTTATTTTAGATACATATTTCATTTTTTTCGGCTGAGGCATCACTACATAGCCTATGAGATATTATAATGTCAAAATAAAAAAAATAGTGTGTAATAATAATTTATCATTAATTAATACTTTGTTTTATTAAATCTATTATATCTGTCTATATGTCATACATGATGGTGACAGGAAAACTATAGAAATATATTGTAAAACGTGGTTGTCAGTGGCGCTTTCCTATAATTAAGATTTAGTATGAATTTTATCTGAGTATGAAACGATTGCGTTAGTATATGCGTATAGTATAGCTGTTTGTTATTATTTATATTATTATTTGTTATTGTGTATAATTTTGGTAATTAATAATGAATGCATTTTTCTAACAGACGCAAAATTTTCAGTTACCCAGGCTCTGTTTTCAAAGTTCATTTAGTAACCTTTTTCTTTTCACTTATTCCAGTTATTTAAAACAACTTCAAATCAAAATAAAGTGAAAAAATAATTGATATTTGTGTAAAATTTTAACTAAATTATTCCAAAAATAGATAAACTTGAATAGCCCTAGGAGAGAAGTAGACCCCAATTCATCACGTAATAGCAGTTTATGATAAAATGTATTCATTAGTTAAAAGAATTTATTAAAAAATTCAGAAAATGTGACAAATTCAATTAGAATCTTCAGAGTAAAATTCATGAAAATAATTCTTTTATAATAAAAATAAATCTGTATTTATTAGTATAAATTTTGTGTTATTTGAAGTGAAACTAATTTCCTTTGATCATTTAATTGAGTCTCCCTTAAAAAAGATTTACATATTCAGAATATTTTTTAAAATATCAAAATTTCAAATGTTTTTTCTAAAAAATCTTTATTTGCTTTGAACTTTAAAAAAATCCATTTTTTATTAATAAATAATTAATTAATTGTCTCATTTTTAGCATTAAAATTAAAAATATATTTTCCGTGATATTTTTCTGCTTTGAATTTGATTTAAGACATTTTGTATTTTCTGTTTACCTTTGATGAGTTTTTGTTTTCTTTAAACATTTAATTTATTTTCATAATGACTACAGACAACAAATTTTTGGCACTGCATTTATCAACAACTTCTTAATTTATCAGTAGTATTCGTTTACAGTGGCGGTTTTACCAAATGCGATGTCATAGGCAAGTTTTCGGTGCGAGGTTGAATCTTTTTTTAAATTTGGATACACTAATAAAAAATGACTGTATAATTTATTTTACGAATTGTATTTATTTCTAGAGCTTGACCGATTGCATTATTCTCCTATTGTCCCGATTTCCGATTGTGCCGATTGTGAGAAGTACCGATTGTAATTCCGATACCGATTGTGTATAAATTTTAATTTTTGTTAACTATCCGATTTTTTAAACGCGACTTATCATAATTGGATTTTTTTAGTTGATTCTTCTAAATACGCTTAATGTTTACATTGGGTATTAGAATATAATTAAGTGATGCACGTCTTGTTTCGTCGTTAATCTATATTTATCCAGAAAAGTTTGTTGTCTTTTGACTTCTGATTTTTTTGTAAGTCAGAGTAAATCCTCGTTATCTGTGAATTAATTATTTATCTTGAACAATCAGCTCTGGACTGGCAACTGATTTTCGATTGTACCGATTGCAACCTTTTGCTCCTATAATCGGCCCGATTGTGAATGTTACCGATTAATCGGTCGAGCTCTATTTATTTCAGATTCGATATTATTTAATTGATTTTTAATAATATCTTGTATACTTTTGAGTATATATATAATATAATATAATATAAATCACTGTTTGTAATTACTATTCGTTTTGGGTTAACCCTAGGTTAGCAGCTTATGAATCTCGTTATGTAGGTGTTCTTAAGTGTTTGCAACGAGTTTAATTTAAAGCAGTTGACATTTTTGTCGGTAAAGGACTTAAAGAAATTCATTAAAAGTCCTCGAAGAAGGTGCCAGGAACAATTCAACAAGTTCTATCCAACAAAAAGAAATCGAAGTAGAAATACCTAAACAACCGTGTCATAATGTGTTAACATTGTGGTATACAATTTGAAGTATTGAAACCAACTATTCTAGTTCCGATCAACAACAAGAAAGCTGCTATATGATCTTTGCATGGTATCAGTGTTGAAGATGTAGAAAGTAAAATGGTTTCACTTAATTTGGAAAAGAAAGATTTCTATTGTGGAACAAGGGGAATCCCAATCTTCGGCAACAAGAATTTCAGCAAACTCATTTAATCATAATAATGCCGACAATATCGACAAAAAAGCACAGTTATCTTTCACAATTGTAATTATTTGCATTCTTCTAAATATAAAAAATGAATAATTAGTCAACATCGTTTAAAACAAGAAATAAAATAGTGTAAGTAGCAAATATTGCTTTACCTGTAAAATATCAAATTGCAATTCATGCCTTATTTATAGCATATTATATAACATTCTATTTTATATAAATTTCTCGGATTTTTCAGTGTATTTAAACAAATATTGAATTTATGTTTAAATGCAGATAATTAAAGAAATTCTCTACGTGAGAAAATTAACTTAAATGGTGTTTTAAAACCTCAATACCATTTTTATATTAACAACTGAAATTTTAAATTTGTAATTTTGCTGAAACTTTGATCATTTCCAGTCATTTGCGTCAAAGTTCCTTAAACTTTATAATAAGTGCCCCCCCCCCACGCATAAAAAGATTATTTAAATCTCGTGCCTCATGCATGCAAAATAATACATTTAAATTTACATATTCGTTTAATAATTCAATTTATTAATAGAACAATAAAGTACAACGGTATTAAATGAATAACAAGTCAATTCAGCTCCTGGAACATTTGTCGGAGAACTATGTCCTAAATGAGATGAATATTGTTGCCTTTTGGAGCAAAGATCTTAAATTTTAGGCTCAATCAACGTTGAGGAAATTCTCAAATCATGCTCAACAGTAGATAAACGCGTTTTGTATTTTGATTTTAAATATCCCAATATGGAAAATCCAGCTTTATATAAATGAGTGGCCGCAAATGGTAATAATATAAGTTGAGCCCTACATGACAACGTAGAATATTCTTCACTAACATACTTCCATAATTTGAAAACACTTTGTTTTAAATTGGACCATTAGCTGCCTTTAACTCAATAATGAAAAGAGATTCTTCCCCAACAGACAAAGAATAATAAAATGTGGTCTGATCCAGGGAGCCGATAAATTTTCTATTTATTATTTTTTGGTTGAATTATGTTTTTCAATAAAATCACATATCCTTGTTTTCTTGTGCCATTTTGGTTTCCCATAGCGATAATTTCTTCATAAATGCTATAAAATGTTTATATACATTTAATACGCACCCTACTTTAAGAACTCCTGATTTACATTATAGGTTTTCTTATGACAAAAACAATAAAAAGTTAATGAAAATTAAATATTTTGGATTAGCTTTAGAGAATAAAGCTCTAAAATCGCATGTGGACCATGACTAAGTGAAGATTTGCCACTAAAATTGCATATACGAAAAATAGAAGCGATTTATAACCAGTTGTGTACTAAACTCAGATGGAAAGACACAAAATGTAGAATTGTTTCCACTCGAACTAGAGGATGAACGATTGTTACGGCTTCGGGCAAGATAGGTCTCTCCCGTCGAGAATAGGTGTATGCCTGGAAAATACAAGCGCATTCAAAAAGCCAGCGTCCGGAAGCCCTGTTACTTAGCACGACCGAAACAGTAGATGGCGAGTTCACCATTAAAAATTCAAATTCTTGTATAAAATTAAGTGTATGTTATTATATTATTCATACGTATATATGTGTTGAACATTAGTTCAATATCTCTATTTCTCCCAAGTCTATTTCACAATACCAATTTTGTTCATTCATCCACTCTCTGACAATATTTGATTTTTTACTTGATAAATGATTTTACTTTTTTTGTAATTATGTGACTACTATTTATTTAATTTTTAAAGTTCAGTGTGATTATGATTTTGAAGTTCATTTTGATTATAAATATATTTGGGAATTTCTAATTTTAATAATATAATAATTAATTAATAAACAAATTGTTTATTATAACAAATTTAAATAATAGAAGTACAAATATGAAATAAACTTGAAAAACTCAAAATCAAAAAGCTCTTATTGGTTGATTTCAAGTATACAAACTACTCAAAAAATTCATCATTTCGCCCTTCAAAAATGGGCGCAAGCACATTTTTCTGATCTGATAGACTAAAAGTTAATATAGATCCGGCATATAATAGGTGATCAAATTAACTAACATTCACTACACAACAGTCATTGATATATTAGAGGAAAACTTACGATAAAAACAAATAAAAAATTCAGAACTCAAAATTAATACTAGGTTGATTTTTTTTATCTTGATATAATTATCTTGTACATTACATAATAAATATTTTTGACGAGACTTTCGTTAGTTATCTATATAGGAACGAGAAGTTGGGAAGAGTAAAACCCAACACATGAAAAAGATTTTTGACAATCATAGGAAAATGGCATAAGATGTTTAATAACTTTAAAGTGACATGCAAGGGGACCTAGGAAATTAAATCAAACACAGGCCTTCAATCAGCAGTCCGTGGACCAAAGGTATGCAAGGGTCTTAGCAATTCCATTTTGGTGACATAACCTTTTGCTGGTATCCCTCCATTTGATACAATACCAACGTTGCTTAGCAAAGGGTATCAAGTGATTAATGTGAGTGTTTTGTTGGGATTTTATTAAGTTTTAGTTATTAAGGGCAAAGATATATGTCATCCATAAAATGCAAGATACAAGCAATAGCGAAGAAGTAATCAAAATGGCTGATTTTGTCTTCTATATATAGTTTATAGTGATAAATTCATAAATTCGTAGTTACACAAAAAGATGATTTAAATCAATGTTTCCTAAACTTTGGATTACCGCCTCTTTCGACAAGATTTGAAATTTGCGGGTCATTATTTTTTTGTTCGTCTTTGGAACTATCTTCACGTCTGTGTGCGGGTTGTTTTTTCTTTTTTCAGTATATATCTCGTTCGTGTGTACATGAATTGTAGTGCGTCTGTGTGCGCGTCTTATTTTTACACAATATTGGACTTGATTGATTTTAAATAGAGTTTTTTGGAATTTGTCGAATTTTGTCTGTTGTTTGGTCGAATATTTTTGGGTTGGTTTTTGTTAGAGATTTAAAACCTGAAGTTTTAGTTATTGCTTAAAAATTGATATTTGAATTTATTGAAATAAATTAAATTTTGAATTATTCGGAAGATTTTTTTGTTAATTTAATGGAAACAATCAATGACATTGAGACATTTGATTTTCAAGCGGAAATCGCATAATGATTGAGTCTTATTATCAACACTTTCTATTTCAGCAAAAAATATTTTTGTGTGAATTAATTTCAAGGTCTTGCGAGGAATTAGACAAGATTAGTTACAGAAGTTTATCAGATCTCTCAGTACTCGACACCGCAATGATAAAGATTATACCAGATAAAGATGCTGAGACAATTATTGACATTTAAATTAGGATGAAAAATGCCGATTTGATAAATAATTCGGAGACAATTGCAAGATCAGGAACTATGGCATTTATGAAAGTACTGCAAGCTCTAGCGGATATTTCCATAGTCTGTCAAATTTGAATTGTTTTATAATCATCTAACCATGGTAGAAATCCATTGCTCTAACTATTCAAACTGAGCAAACAACACCACCAACTTTACAAGAAAAATTCTTTTGACACCCCTTCATTAAAACAGTTTTCCCGATCAAGTCTTCTGATATTTTCGTCATTAATAGCATCTTGCAATACATTACTCAACAATTCACAATTCCTTGAAAATAACTATAGTCATCTCAAATTGCTTAATAGTTATCAAAAATATTTTAATAAATTTAAACTAATTTCAGGTTGAAAGAATTTACATTTCTAATGATTTCGATTGCAAAATCCCAAAAGTTATTAGTTTTAAAGTGTTTGTTATTAATTTTTTCTATGAGTGATCACCTATCCCAAGCTCTAAAGTCCCCAATTGCTTACTAATCTGCTAACGCCTCTTAGCGCCCACTGGCGGGGGTTATCGCCACGTTTGGAACTACTTATTTAGATGATCTTGTATTTTTAATTAACTCATTTAATTTATAAATAGACAATTACATTTTTTTAATTAAATGTATTTCTTTAGCAATTCCAAATGAAGTTACGCAAATACCAATTCTCTGTTTTATATTGAACGTAACATTATATATTTACTGCGATTTTATTAAAATATGCAATAATTTTAATAATTTTAATTGTAATAAATTTCAAAAAGAAATCAAAACAACTAAAAATATGTAAAAATAAAAATCCACAAAATAAAAACAACTTAAAATACATATAATAAAATAATTACTTTAATCATCAATTATAAAAAATAAATTAAAAGTATAAATGAATCATATTTCTTTATCTGTGGTATTATAAATCAATTATGATTAGTAAAGCATTTAAAATTGTCATTTTATATCTTTAATAAATTTCTATTAAGGTTTGTTTTTGTAATTTGAAAAAATAATTTAGAAGAAAAAATTTATATTTCAAAAAAAATTATTTTTATCCTAAACTTAAGGTTTGCTATATTTTCACAACTTTGTCAAATGATAAGCAATAATAAATCCAAAACTGAAATCAATAGCGAAGTTGGATTTCGTTGAATTTTAAGTGAATATTTTGTTAAATTCTATTTAAAGATTGGCGATGTGAACATAAAATTTTGGCTGGCCATTTCAGAATGCAACTATTTGGAAATATCCACCCAGCTAAGAAGTCGAAATGAACTAGCAAATTGGCAGGTGGGATTGTCTTTAATATTTCAGTTAAATTGAAATTGTTATTCGAATTTTTAGGACCCCCTACACGGAGTGAGTAGTTTTATTCTTTTTCATGTTGTCTCATTTGGCTCTTTTAAAAATGTCGCTTTTTATTTCTCTTTAATGACTTTTCCCGAGAGAAAAACGTTTTTCTGCAATTTTCAGAATTTGTGACACACTCAAAGTAGAATTTTTATTTTTATATGTGAAAATATTTCAAAATCAATATATACAAAAGTGATAAAGAGGAAATCAATGAAAATTTATTTTAATAATTTAAGAAAAAATTTGAAAATAATAATTGTGTAATTTGAAAATTTATTGGCTGAATTTTGAAATGTCTCAAACATGAAACGTTTGTTTAAAAAATAATCAATTAAAAATCAGCAACTCTTTATTGGATTTTATTGAAATAAATATCATAATTGATTTAGTTTTATGAATACCAAAAGTTTAAATATTATCGAAACTAATGCAGTGTTGAATATTAATATATTAATATAATAAGGTGAAAAATTATTACTAATAAATTAATAAATATATTGATTAAAAATTGCATCACTTTAAATGGAAAGCGATGAACTTGATAAACTAACATACAAAAAATTGTACTCGATTCTATCAACAGAAGAAAATTCTATTGCTTTTTTGAGAGAAAATGGATTTTTACCAATTATAAAATACTGCGATTGCGGTTAAAAAAATGATGGAAAAGAATTTTGACAGAGAATCAAAAAGGGGTATTTACTTTAAGTGTACTTCAAGGCTTTGTAACAAGAAGGTCACTATTAGAAAAAATACGTGTCTTTTTCAAAAATAATTGAATTTTTTTACTTCTTTATTCGTGATAATCAATCACAGGAAGAATTAATATTTCAGCTTGAAATAAATTCTTCAAAAACCATTGTAGATTGGAAAAACATGCTGAGAGAAGTTAATAATGCATGATTAGAAAGTTCATTCGCCCCGGAAGTATAATTCACAGTGATTGTTGGGCAGCTTATGGTGATCTTACTGTTTTAGGATATTTTCACTTCAAAGTAAACCACGAAGAGAATTACGTGGATCATATATCAGGTGCCACTACAAACCACCAAGAAAGTTAGTGGCAAAAGGTCAAAATGAGAAATATCATGAGATATGGAACTGCCAGAACAACTTTTGGATCACATTTAATTGAATTTCTTTGGCGTCAAAGATTTGGAAAATCATTTTCCATTTTTTTTGACCATATAAAATTACTTTATACAAACATTGAAAACATGAATGAAAATGTCAATATGATTTAGAATAAAATCTGGCTAAACATTTTCGCCTTATTTTATTATTTTATTATATTATTCAACGCTAGGGGGGCGTAAAGTAAATAAGTGCCGATTTCCGTGCCCATATATGTAAACCTTTATAATTAATGTTTATGATTACCTGCTTGCTCGATTGATTACTTTGATTGTCTGGGTCCTCGGATTGAAGCATTGTTTATTATTTATCCCAACGAGGCATGTGCTGTAAACACACATGTAGTGTATATATTGTCTGTCTGTCATTAATAAATTCTTCACATATTGTTATTTTAATCTTCTTACAGACGACATTAAAAATTTTTAATTAAATTAACTTTAAAGGGTGTTATATAGTTAACTTAAATTATTTTTTGTTTTCTATCTATTAACCCTTAATTTGAAAGAGAAATGTATCAGATCGTAAAAAAGAAAAATAATAACAGTCGATTTCATAAAATCATTAAAAGACTTTTGGAGTTGAATAAGTCGACAAGAAAAATATCCAAAATATTAGGTATTTCTTTTTTCATAGCAAAAAAAACTTAATCTCTAAACATCAAAATGGTAAAATGGAACTTGTGAAGATGAAGAAGATCCTCAAAATCCATCGTCTTGAAAAAACACTCAAATCTAATACATTATTATTGTACTAGTCGGAAGTTTTCCTGATGCAGACAAATGTGTATTTAACATAAAACCACTATTTTAATTTCCTAAAAGCAATAAGCATTCTGGACAGATTCCGTGACAAATAGATGGATACAGTGACAGGTAGAGGTTGTTAATTCATTTTTTTCGTATGATATTAAACACATTGATCACCTGACAGTGCAAATTTGCATTATCATTTGCAAAAAAAAGGGACACGTACGCATTGGCATCATATATAAAATCCTAATCAAAGGTTTCTATAATATATTAAAATCTTGAACTTTTCGAGAAAACCTTTTTATTTTGTACTCTTTGAAAGAAATTCAGCTAGAATATTAAATGAAGGAATTCCCATAACCTTCAACTGGGAACGGCATGAAAGATAATGTTGTGAATGGAGTTACAAAAATCAAAAAACATATATGAGAAAGCCGAAGTGATCTCGGAACTTTATGAGAGTTTTTGGAATAGTTCTATATGTGTATTATGTATATAATCATTTGGTTTACAAATTTTGTAAGTAGTCTTTGTAAGTATATATAAATGGCTTTATATTTATGAATAAGCTTGTAATATTTTTAAATCAATAAACTTGTTAAATTAATTTAAGTGAAAATCGATAATTTCAAACCTGGAGAGAAAAACACAGCTGTCTAAATCAGTTTGTCGGGAATTGTATTGGATTTTATTTTTAGAATTAGGAGAAATTTTTATTTAAGAATAGTTTTGTTGACTTCTAGGTTTTTCCTGACTATTCCACTGGAACTCGTCTGCTTGCTAGAAATGGGATTATTAGGAATTTTATTGTTTCGCTTGTAGGCAATAAATATTTTAAGAAATAATCACAAGATTTTTTATTTTTAAAATTTTAAAATTTTTTTTAAATTTATTTTCTAATAGTCAACTGTTATTTTTTACACAATTCACTTTTAATTAACATTTATTTGCAATCAACGATTGATCGGCTTGATATCTATTTCTATTTTTCTTTGCCGACTATTCGCGCTCCTCAAAGTTGTTACAAGTGCTTCTTTGTCCACCCTCTAAAAACTAAGTCTAAAATTTTAAAATCCACGTTTTATTCTTAAATCAGATTGTTTTATGATATAATGCGCTTTGAAGATTATTCTTGTAATTATGTGCTCTGTAACTTCAAAAGGTTTAGAAACAACTGTGTTAAACAAGCTCATTTATTCACTGTTTTCTAATAATTATTCTCCCAATCGCCCCTCCCCCTGTTAATTGTATCCTATTCTTTCAATGCCATTAACTCCTGTTGATGACAACTTTGCACTGTTCCTTACTGCTGGTTAAATATATAAGTGGGGAAATAAATCAAATAAACTGCATTTGCTATTGTTTATTTTGAAAAGTTTATGTTGAAAAATCACGTAAAATTCAATAGATAAAGTTATGTAATTATTTTTTCAAATTTTTACAGTGTAATATTATTGTTAAACCTTCATATAATTCTCAGAGATATTTGGCTTGATCTTGAGAGAACATATCCAATTACTTTTATACAAATTGTAACAAAGGAATTACCCTAGAACCTTTTCTGTGAAAAATTTTCCGGTCACCTTCGAGAATTTATCCCTAAGTGACTTTGTGAAACTCATATTCCGATGATAAAAGAAATAACTTTAATAATGAACTATAATTGTATTTGATGATTGAAATGTACTCAAAATAATCAAGCCCAGAGTTATGTACCCAAACCCATACAGCCACTAAAACGCTATAGGGAAGTTATTAGAAGAGTTGAGTGGCAACAAATTATTCTGCAAAATGAATTCTTATGGTCAATCTTGATAAGGTAAAAGGTTTACATGAGCTACTATCTGAAAATAGTTGCTTAATAAACTTCCCTATTCTTTCCCTATTCTTTGTAGAGTGAAAGAAAGTATCAATCAGAGAAGAAGAGGAGAAAGCGAAAGTCTAGTTAAATTTTGGTTATGAGTGATCAGGGCCGTTTATCGGTCGAAATATTTCATATTTTATGAATAAACATTGCGGAAATTGGCTAACATAGTTATTTATTTAAATTTTATTTCTATAATTTATTGTTATTATTATTATTATTATTATTATCATTATTATTATTATCATTATTATTATTATTATTATTATTATTATTATTATTATTATTATTATTATTATTATTATTATTATTATTATTATTATTATTATTATTTATCAGTTAGCGTTATTGTCACGCGAGTATGTTTTATTAGGTTATCAAATTTAGATAAACTGGTTTTTTTGAATTGAATTTAAACGAATATTTTATTTTCGATCAAAGTGCAACTGCTGTTTCCAGTAGACCTTGTGTAAACTTGTGTTATTACTTATATATTAAATGTGCAACTATATATAATTAATATTATTTCTATTATTATTATTAGTGGCATAAATTAATATATCAGATAAGTGAATAATAAAATAAGCCCTTGCTGTGAAGTAAATTTTATATTTTTGAAAAAAGTTTCGATTATATAATTATAGAAACATTTTTCAACAATGTAATTATTGCTTCACAGCAAGGGCTTATTTTGTTATTCACTTATCTGATATATTATTATTATTATGATTATTATTATTTTTGTTATTACTATTATTATTATTATTATTATTATTGTTATTATTATTATTATTATTATTATTATTATTATTGTTATTATTATTATTATTATTATTATTATTGTTATTATTATTATTATTATTATTATTATTATTATTATTATTATTATTATTATTAATATTTTTAATAATTTTCTATAAATATTTTCATATTTGTCAATTCTATCTCAGATGGTAAGATCAGATAGAAATTTTTGCAGAAAACTTTAAAATTTATTTAGTCCGCAGTTCATTTTGCTTGCAAATTTGGTGAGACATCAATAGTGAAGTTACTTTTGGGTACTTATAAATCAAATCCCAATCTAAGGAACCATGTACGTAAAAATTATTTTTTATGCAAATAAATTTTTATTAATAAATATTTAGTCTGTAAGAAATGTCCTATTTACTTTGTATCATGGTTTTCGTATATATCTATATATTAGGGCAAAACCCCTCTACATTTGGCAGTTGAATTTAATAAAATTGAATGTGCAAAATTAATTAAAAATACATATAGTAAGTTTTATTGCTTTCTGTGAGTTGTTTGAACGGTGAATATTCAGATGCCTCGGCTGAAATCAGTGATTATTCTGGGTTCTTACCTATCCACTATGCAACCTCCGACACATATCACCTATATCTAGGTTTGACATGTTGTCGCACATTTCTATTGAATTATTCAGTAAATTTCAGGATTTCTGGGTTCATTTAAAGGATTCAATAAAAATACTATAGCTAAAAGTATGTTTTAGTTTTCAACCAAGTCTTAATTAAATTCCACCGAAGAAAGATTACGCTCTTTTGATGATATTTCTCCCATTCAATACACTCGGAGAACGTTTAGTAGAGAGGAAACAGTCGATGAGTTATTACCAAAAATGAGATTTAATTTCCTTTCGATTCCCAAGGTAATGTTTTCACAAATACACTATTTTTACAAAATTTTTGACTAAAACCCTTTGGAAAAATTGAAAGTAATGGTAGTATTAATAATCATATTTCTGGTTTCTTTCAACCCCAAACTATATAACTGCTTGTCCTATTGGCATGCAGTACGTGATAAAACAGTTTGAGGCAGCTCAAAAAAAAAGTTATTTATTTTACGAAACATTAAGTTGTTTTTGACATGAGTTCTCTTTTTGCTCTTTGATTTATTGCTATGTTTAGCTGCGTTTGGACATTGAGCTGATTTGAAACGAAGACCTATGTCTATTATGTGTTAAAAATGTATTTCTTTTCATATTCTGAACAAGTACAACTGCATTCTTGGTGACTTGATCTTTTACATGGTTTCTATTCTCATAGAGTTACCAATTTGTTGCTTTTTTATCATTGGTTTATAAATGTTTTGTCTCTGTGCTTGTACCAGTTTGACCATTTTTCACATGTTTCAAGTCATGAATTTCGCTATCTTCTTAAAGGCATACCTTCTCACAATGTCTTTTCTTTCTTTATCATATAATTAAATAACTCTAGCTCATTGTTTTCCGACTCTAATCTCACTCCTGCTTCTTCGTACCAATCTTTATGCGTTGTAAACCATTGTACTTCATGTAATAAAAATTCATTTTGTAGTTTCCAATTTTATATAAAACATTTAAGAGCTTTTTCGAATACAGCTGGATTTTGGGATAATTGTGAAAATTTCAATGCCATTCATTACATATTGAAACTTTTTTTTGACTAAATACATGTATAAAAGCATTCCTTCTCGTGTGTGCCCAACATATCCGTAGAGAAGACTCTTTACCAAAGACCTGGAGAAAAGCATTTCGAATTGAATGTGAAGCGTCAAACATTTGAATGTTATGTATCGGTTCATCAAATCCGTCAAGTTTTGTAGATTACATCATCTCTTATATTTTAAAACATGAACTTAAAATCCTCGGCTTTTCATTGTTTTTCACTTGGATTACAAACGAATGAAAATTTCGATCTTGATCAGTTCTTCGAAAAATCAATACAAAAATGAAGCCCATCTCATTTCTTCTTTCCATCTGCATTTATCGATATTAGTACTATAGACCCAAGTTCATCGTCTTCATCGTCGTCAAATTTGCTCTACAACATATGGCATTATGATCACTACACCTTTGCTCGAGCTCATCAAGACTAATTTTAGTCAATCCATATTTCTTGGTACATAATATGCTGTATTTATATATTTCTTGTTTATTTTGCAGTATTCAATTTCTATTCTTTTCCTGTCTCTTTTTCTTTTGGTTTTGAGTCTATGGAGTCTCTTCATCATTTTATTCACCATTTTCTTCACCGCTGATCTATTTCCTAAGAATATTTTTTGTTATTTTTTACAATTAACAAAAAATATATTTTAAAGGTTCTTACCTATAAATATTTGATAAAAAATTAATTCTAATGACACGATCATCAATTAATTAATAACAATTCATTTATTTTACCAATCAAATCAATATTATTGCATACACCAAGCCACGTTGAGACAAATCACCTATAATATAAAAAGAAAATAAATAAATTTATAGCATATAGGCACACCAACTCACCTTGAGGTTGCTTGTAAAATAGTCACTGAGACAAACCCTACACTATAAAAAATCAAAAAGTGATACAGACATAAAATAATGCACATTAACACAACCCTTAATAAAGCATGTATGTAAACTTTTAACATGTAGCCATCAGAAGTTGAAAAAACCCTATAATAAATTAATTTATAGACATTTTTAAGATATTTTTAAAAAGAAAAATGGCTGAAAAAATTATTAATTTAAATTTTGAGGTTTTACTTGGAAATTTCGAGTAAATGAGGATGTATCTTCATATAATTTACCCTTAAAACTAAAATTAATTTAATTTTTCAGACATTTCTGTCGAAAAAAAAAACAAAACCTGAAATCCGTAAAAGCATAAATTGTAAATTATATTAGTAAATTTTAAAAAATAATCATAAACCCAATTATTATTTTGTGTACATATTCGAAGATTTTTTTAAAAGATGTATAAAAAATATAATTTAATGCAATTAATAATTTTTATAACTTCAAAAATAATTTAACTCACTTTTTTTGAATAATTTCCGAAAAATAAGTTATTATATTATAAATCATTTCCTGAATATTCATAATCATTATTAATAATAATATACATGATCAAAAGTTATAATTATATGTTTGAATAGTGATTTAGTTTCTTTATAAAATCATAATTCAACTCTTAAAACTTTATAACCTTAAGCTTATAACTTTAAAAAATAACTTACATTGCAGCCATTTCAGAAATAGCTGAAATCCATTAAATTTTCACAAAAAATAAATTCCAATAAGTGTATTTATGTTTCAACTTGCATTATAGCGGAATTTATCTGAACTTCGCTTGGTGTACAATGCAGTATAATTACTGACCAGATAATTAAAATACTAACCAATTCAACTTAATCCATTTCTAAACATGGGATTTTAGACAATAATTTAGTTTGTAAATTATAATAAATATGCCAGAAAATATAAGTTTGAAATCATATAATAGAATTTGATCAATAAAATTTCAACCGAAATTTGCAATTAAAGTACTTTCTATTTGCATTATTTAGAATGAATTATTATTATTATTATTATTATTATTATTATTATTATTATTATTATTATTATTATTATTATTATTATTATTATTATTATTGTAAATGCTGCTATTGATTCAGCTCATTCAAATGCACACGCATATATTTACTTATCAACCTTGCACACACCAACATTCCATCATCATACATCGAGTTCATAGTGCCCTAGTTATTAATAAAAAAATAATTCAAATAAATAGGAAGCCCTTTTTCGAAGTGTTCATAATTTTAAAAAATATTTTCAATAATGTTTTTAATAAAAGTTGTTCTCTTGATGATATTTAATCAAATTTATTATATTTGTTTATTCATCAATTTAAAGCACTTATTTATTAAAGATAAATTTCAGAGAATTGGTGATTTATTTACGGACATTAATCGGAAAGAATAAATTTTGGGTACTCAATTTGAAATTATGTTCACCATAGAATTTTTATTCTATCGCTTTTTTATATTCTCTCAGCCTTTAATGTAATGAAAATTTGATTCATTAATAATTATTATAAATGTGCAAATATTGCAATTTGATCTGGTGAATCGCATAAATATTAATTGTAAATGATTTCTATAGAGCGTCATTTATAGACAATAAAAGTCATAAATATTCTCCAAATAATAAAACTCAAGGCTAAAGGGTAAATAATTTGTCTTAAATGTCTATGGATATCATAGTAATAACTGTCATGTTCTTTTGAATTCACTTTATAGCAATGGAACACTTATAATGGTCTTTTTGGTTATTTTACTATTGACCATCTTCTCCTCCCTCAAAAAATGTATAAAAACGTCAAATTTTACCCACGAGAATCTTTATCCTTACAGACAGAAGTGTTGGGGTTTTGTCGGTGAATTTAAATAGGATTTATTGTCGATCTGACTCCAAGCGTGTTTTTAAACAACAGTAATGAACTCCAAACGATATAAACGTTATTGATTAATACACTTTATCTCCACTTTAAAATGACGCAACGCATTATCTATCAATCAAAATTTGGTACTTATTACGACCCTTCGGGAAGAATAGCACTTTTCAGATCAATTGGATTTCACAATCACTTGACTACTGTGACGGGTGTCTGAGATCGGTAACTCTGATTTAGTTGCTTTGCTTTGACCTTGCTTAATTTCTCTTTAATTTCATTCTTGTCTTTTTGCAATTTTGTCCTTTTGATTCCAATTGCGCTTCCTTTTTATACTCCATCATCCAATAACACTTACTGATGTCAAATAGAATTTCTGATATCTTTTACCGCTAATTCCATTTGTGCTTCTATAATCACTGACAGCTGTCCAGATAAATCTTTTTTCAGAGGTGTCCTTTCCCGGATTCCCAAACAATATTTCTTCCCTTATCTTGAAAGAGCTTTCGAAATAACGTAAAAATTTTCCTTTTGTTTTTGTTTTTCTAAATTTTCACTTGTTAATTATAAATGACCTGTTTTTATTGATTTTCTCTTATTCCCTTCTTGTTATTCGACATTTCTTTTTCATTCCCTTTTTATTAAGCTCCAGAACCACATCTTAATCACTTATCCTTGTTTCTCCCAATCATTTTACATGTTTATTGATTATTTTACTCTAGTATTTAGGTATCCTCAACAGAAGTGTCGTGCACCGATAAATTTCGGGTGCCCGAAAGACTCTTATTCGACTTTAGATATTTTTTATTATTTAGCGACGGCTTGAAAGTTTAAAAAGCTTTGTAAATTTGATAAAATTGTTTTGCAGCCCTAATTATTTTGATTGGAAGATGATCTACATAATTTAGAAAGTATGAGACTAACTAGATCCTACTTTATATTCAGCACTATAACACATTTCCATCCAAACTGTATTATATTTTCCCATTGCATAAAAGGACTACTAAATCAGTTCATTATCTCGCTCTGACTCTATTGTTATTTCTATCAAGCGGGAGAGTCGTTGATGTTCCATTACGATTCTCAGACTATTTTTTACTAACTTGAGTACAGAAAATAAGCGTTCACATTAAGCAGAGGTTATGAGAAGAGTTAAAACGAGACGATTAATTGACACTGGTAAAGCAATTCTCACACCATAACAAATATAACTCTAAAAATACGTTTATCAGTTCTATTCAAATTTTTTGAAACCCATCTGTAGCACAAATTAAGCACTACGCCATCTCTACAAATAGCATGGGTGACTTTATCTTAAGTGTCTTCGTTCCTTTGCATCGGACTGTTTTGTGTGATGCGTCAACGCGCAAAATAAATTATAAACTATATCAAAATTCAAAAAATGTAAAAATCAATCTTTTTCGTTGTGAGAGAAAGTGGAAACCGGTAACAAATCGAAATATTAAAAACAAATAAAATAATTTTTAATGTATGAGATTAATGTATTAATTTTCTACTCTGACAAGGTTAATCGTATTTATTAAATCGAGTTGTAAAGAAATTTTTGCTTGCCAAACACCAAATACGGGAGTCCAAGTTAATTTTTATTCTTTCCAAAACTTATATAAATTCAGCAAACTCATGACTACTGTTAATTCCATTATCAGCTTCATTCATCTTGATCTTCACCGCATTAATGGTCCTAGAGGACCATGTCTATCCATCTGTGGACATGAATAATAATTTGAAGAAAAATGAAAGAAAGAAACGAAGATAAAGGATATAGCTTATATATGTAAAAAAAATGTAATTCAGGATTCACCTTATTATGTCGCTCTGAATTTGACCTTTGGAATTTTAGAAATTTATGTACTTAAACGAAAAATAAGTTGTACATATTTAACTTAGTATAATTATTAAATCATTACATTTGATTATAAACTATTTATTTCAAGTGTCCAACTTAATTTTTCACATACTGACAAATTGGAAAACTCGCAAATCTAAATTCAAATGATCAAAGATATAAAACAGATTGGAAAAGTAACATTGACTTTAAAACAAAGTTTTGGTTCACAAGGAACATTTATTTTGAAACCATTTTAGCAGCTGAACATTTTGAACGAATCTGATAGGTTACGGAAACGATTTGGACAAGTTTAGATATAAATAATATGTTTGTATAAGAAACAAATTGCAACTAGTTTTTTTAATTTTCAATCAAAAAATTACCTTTTTGTCTAAAATTAAATCTATTTTATAGTTTCTTTCTAATCTTATCACAGGTGAATTTGGCTATTTTATGGGTCACTTCCATTGAAATGAGACAATAATTGTATTGATTCTCATTAGAGTTCTTATTTTTAAAATAATTAAATATTAATTTATATAAAAGAAAATATCTAAAATTGAATAGTAAATATCCAAAAAAGACTAAAAAATATTCAAAATTAAACTGAAAATTGCAAAATGGCCTGGAAAATCTTGTATGTTAGTGTATTGTCAATATTGTTAGTCCACCCCATTCAAAGCTTTTCCCATTTGGTTGTTGTATTTTGTTATCGAATTGCTATTGTGCTTTTGCTTCTATTTATCATTTACTAAATAATATGATATCAATAAATTTTAATACATTGTTGGCAGTTATTGATATAATACCAATGAACTCGAAGCGCCATAAATGAACCAAAAAATCATATCTGTGTTGATTTTATTCAAGACCCAACCTTATGATAAAAATCTTACGGTTTTTTGAAATTAAAGGCAAATTTCTACCATAATTATTGTGCATATTTATCGTCACATGAAATGTGATGCGAAAAATTGAACTAGTGCTAATTTTAAATATTAAAATGTTTAATTAATAATTTATTAAATGGTTTTATATTTTAGGCAAATCGAAGTGCTATTTATGTCGAAAGTTGTTTAGAAGAAATTTAAATAGTCTTATTTTTCGGATAAATATATTTTTAGCAGAACTCCTATTCAAAGTGTTTTGTTTAATTGAAGATCTTTAGGAATATTTATAATGACTATGTTGGTTTTTTATTGTATTATTTTTGTACAATCAAGTATTTACAAAATTATAATGTGTCAAACTAAATATTTTTCTATACCACGCGTTGTGCATTGTCGTAGCCAGTGGCTGCAGTTCAGCAAGAAAGACATCCATTCTAGATTCGAATATCGACTACGAGATGAATCGTAATCCTGAAAGCTAACCATTGAGAAAGCATCTGTTAAATCTTTTTCTAAGGCGTCGCAACTTTCTTTGTCATTCTTCATCAAGTATTTTAAAAAAGAAAAACATTTTGAAATCGAATAAAAATACATAGTTAAAATAAACAGAAATAAAAATAAAATAAAATCAACAAAATGTAACAAGAAAAATATACTTAAAAATCACAAGTAAATATAACATGAGTAAATAATTATGCATTAGGTTATTCATTGTCGCAGCCAGTGGCACAGTTTGGCAAGGAAGACATCCCCTACTTCTCGTTTCGATGGCCGACTACGAGACTTATTGCACTCATCAAGAAAGCGTCCTTTAAATCTTTTTCTATGATGTCGCAACTTTCTTTGTCGTTCTCTACCATGAAGTTAAAAAAAGGATAAACAGGCTCTTAAAGTAGTATGAAAACAAATGATAAATTTTCGATATTTTAATACATGACCACCTATTTAAATTTGTTCATCCAAGTAACAGTTATGGAATTGTTTTTATTCGACATATTTTTAATATTTGTACGTAAATAAATTGAGGAAACATTGGAAAATAATCACAAAACCTTTATGTTAACTGTTGAACAAATTGGTATGTTGAGGTATCAGTAATCAGGGCGATATGACTCATCTTTTACAGAAGTTCGCCCATTGGGACACATATAAATGACATTTGTGATGGTTACTAAAAATTTTTGTTTTTATGTGCGTGTATTTGATGGTAATCTCATTAAATATGCATATATAAAATAAAATTCTAGTTTAAATTGTAAGACTAAGAAAAAACTCGATCAAAATGATAAAGTTTTAGAATAAAATTCTAAAATTCAGTAAATATGGAATTAAAAAAAAGAACTAAATTGAATCGATTAAAGAAGGACACCAAGGAGTCAGACCTAAGCACCGACTTTCTATATATTAACCCAACAAAGGACATAAGTTAGAATATAGTTTTCTATCACGTATAAACAGTGTTAATGCAATATTTCATATGCTAAAAATTATGATGAATAAAATTATTGAACACAAAAGGGATACGAGTTCATTTAAGTTGACAATGAGTTAAAGGATAATGACGTGTTAGTTCAGTCTAAATCTAATGCAAGGAAAAATTATGTTAAATTGCTCTTGATGTTAAACAAGAAATGCAAACTGCAAACTCTTCATCGTTACCTAAAAAGAGTTATGAACTTCCATGTGGACAATAGATTACTATAGGAAATGATAAATTCAAAGTTAAGACTCAACCATCAGTTATAAAAAATTCTAATGAATTTTAAGTGGCAGGATCCAATAAGTTTATATGAAAAAATTATGATTTTATTTAATTTAAATTAATGAAAAAATATATTATAATATATGCGACAATATTCAAAAAATTTACTTTATAAAAAGTAATTAGTTTAAAATTAAATAAATTTATATAATTTTTCCATTTTTTGATTAATATAACATAATTTTGCTTACATTAAATAGTATAATTTAATTTTCATCAGTTTCAAAAACAATTAATTTTTGCAAAGTTTGTTTTAATAATAATTATTTTAATTTTAGAGATTTTAATTATTTTAATTTATAATGGAAATTGACAGAAAAAGTAATTTTTTCAAACCTTATTTTTCAACATTATTGATTTATTCTTTTTAGATTTAGAAATTCAATTCGAAGCTATAAAACTTCTAATTAACAATTGTGATTTTATATCAATTGATACTGAATTAACAGGTTATTATTTAAATTATTTAAAATTTTCAATAATAATTGATAGGCCTTTCTAATAATTTTGTTAATTACTATGATACCCAAGAAATGAGGTATCAAACAGTAAAAGAGCATTCGATGCCATTCACAATAACACAACTTGGAATTTGCATTTTTAAATTCAATAAATTAGATCAAATGTAAAATTTCTTATTGAAAAAACTTGTTTTATATTTTTTAGATTTGAATTTTATCCAATTAATTTCCACGTGAAACTATTTTCATTTCAAAGTGAAAACGGAAACTTTCTTTTTAATGCAGACACAATCGAATTTTTAAATAAATGTAATTTCGATTTCAATAAGACATTTCGAGATGGTTAGTATTTATATGTAATTCAATAAACAAATGAATAATTTGATTAATAAAAGTTGTTTTTAGCTATAATGTTTAACATAAGCAAAATTTGTCCACTTTTTAATGCTGCTATTTATTATTGTAATTTTTACAAATATAAACATTTATATTGTTTAGGAATTCAATGTGTGCGCTTGGAAGAATATCAAAAGGAAGAAAAATTACTTATTGAGAAAAAAAAGCTTCAGTTGAGCAATCTTAACGAGTCAACCGAGTTACTTGATTTCGATAGCATTGATCCTCTGATGTAACTTTTTGGATTATCGCTATAAGGCATAAACATAGGATTTTATAGAAAGCAGTCTGTCGATTTCCTAGAAAATAATGAAGCTGAAGAATTTGTAATTGATTGTCCTTCGAAATCGTATGAAAAATATTTAATATTTAACCAATTATGGAAAAAGTATGTATATTCGTTAATTTGATTTTAAATAATAATTGTTGTTTAAATATTCGAGGTTTAGGCGCTATTTTTAAAATCAACCTTTAAATTTTATTATTTTTCAACAATTTTTTGGATTTATGAAGGAAATCAAAATTTCTTTAAACTTTACGAACATTATCGATTTTTCAAAATATTGATTTTCACAGTGACCTACATGACAATTTTCAAATCTCTCTCCGTTATTTGATCAATAAATAAATTCTCTACAAGCTTTGATAACGTTTTTAGAAATTATTGATTTTCACTGTTTTCATATATTTTATGAAAAAATCAATATTTTACAGATTATATAATTGGATTATTTAAGTTTTATTTGTATGTTGTTTATATAATTAAAATTTGGCGCGCAATTTAAAAGATAAATTTTTGATAATTATCGATTTTTCAAAATATTGATTTTTAGTGACCTACGTGATAATTTTCAAAAATCTTTCCGTAGTTTGACCAATAATTATATTCTCTACTAACTTTCATATAAAATTTACTATGATTTTTATTGATTTTGGAATAATCAATATTCCTCGATAAATTTTTTGAATTATCGAATTCAGCTTAAAATTGGATTTATTAAATAAAATTCCTGCCTGCATTTTAAAATTACCAAAAAATTAATTTTCTAGTTATTGATGCTGAATAGTAATTTTGGCAGCTTGAATAATCGTTAAGTTTTCAGTAATTATTGATTTCCCAGATATTCTTAGTTCATTGACTGCAAATTTATTGTATGTTACTAATAATAGAATGTTACTATTTATAGATGTGATTGACCAATAATTATATTCTCTACTAACTTTCATATAAAATTTACTATGATTTTATTGATTTTGGAATAATAAATATTCCACGATAAATTTTTTGAATTATCGAATTCAGCTTAAAATTGGATTTATTAAATAAAATTCCTGTCTGCATTTTAAAATTACCAAAAAATTAATTTTCTAGTTATTGATGCTGAATAGTAATTTTGGCAGCTTGAATAATCGTTAAGTTTTCAGTAATTATTGATTTCCCAGATATTCTTAGTTCATTGACTGCAAATTTATTGTATGTTACTAATAATAGAATGTTACTATTTATAGATGTGATTGACCAATAATTATATTCTCTACTAACTTTCATATAAAATTTACTATGATTTTATTGATTTTGGAATAATAAATATTCCACGATAAATTTTTTGAATTATCGAATTCAGCTTAAAATTGGATTTATTAAATAAAATTCCTGTCTGCATTTTAAAATTACCAAAAAATTAATTTTCTAGTTATTGATGCTGAATAGTAATTTTGGCAGCTTGAATAATCGTTAAGTTTTCAGTAATTATTGATTTCCCAGATATTCTTAGTTCATTGACTGCATTTACTGTAGTTCATTTACTGTACGTTACTAATAATAGAATGTTACTATTTATAGATGTGATCGCTAATACAAAATTCAATAACGACGTTATAATTTTTTTACTTGAAAGTGATGTTAAAATTTTTAGTTGGTTTAACAAAAATATTTTTTTTAATTAATTATTCTAAAATTAATTTTTATTGAAAAAACAATGAAATAAAATATTTATTATAAATTTTCATTTACTAAATTATCGACTTTACAAAGTAATATTGGTTGTTTTAATAATCTAAAATTTGTAGTTATTATTGATTTTCTTAGCTCATCGAACTCAGTAATAAGTCTATATAATATGATGTAATTTCCAGCAGCAGCAGATTGCAAGTTTACTGTATGTTACAAATAATAGCACGTTACTATTTATAGACTGTTTAAAAATATCGATAGGCAATAAAACTAAACAAAAATTATTGCGTCATCATCGATTAAAACTTTTTTAATCGAAAGAGGCTCCAAAATTTTGAAAAGTAGTTTTTAGAAATATTATTTGATAAATTTTCATTCTATGAAAATCCTAAAAATTAATTAAACATTTATCAAAGTGTTTATTATACATTTTTATTCGCTAAAAATAATTATTGACTTTAAAAAAATAATTTAAGTTTTTAGAACTAGATATTCCTAGTTCATTGAACTCAGCATAAATTCTATATATAATATGATGCAACCTACCTAAATAAAAATTTAATTCATGTTACTATTAATAGAATGTTACTATTTATAAAAGTATAAATGAAAACCTTTTGAAAATTATTGATTTTCGATATAATCTTAGTTTATTGGAATGTATATAAACTATATAATGCAACTTACCTAGACAGATTGCAAATTTATATTAATTTTCATTGAAAAAATAATTAAAGTTTTTAAAACTTATTCATTTTCGAGATATTCCTAGTTCATCGAACTCAGTTTAAATTCTATATATAATATGATGCAACCTACGCAAATAAAAATTTAATTCATGTTACTATTAATAAATTGTTACTATTAATAGAATTTTACTATTTATAGAATGTTACTATTGGCCTGTCATAAATCTTTTACATTAATCGCCAATAAAACCGAATCGAATATATTTTTTTTAAAAAAATTTCAGTAATATGTATGAATAGTAGTTTTCAGAAAAATTTATTTTCTTATAAATTTCCATTCCCTAAAATTCCTAAAAATTAATTTTCACTTATTGCAAATTTATATTAATCGCTAATATAAACAATTAGCATCAATGTATTCGATATTTTGTTTAAATGAAATAATTATTTAATTATAAATTTTCACTGAAAAATTACCTTATCGATAAAAACTACAAAAGTCAATAAATTTCACGGAATGAAAAAACTCAATAAAATTCTCCTTCATATCCAAAAAGTTACATAATAAATTGAATAATGTGGGAAATTATGGGAAATAATGCAACCAAAATAACTCTAGGATTGGAGCTGTGAATGGGAAATGGATTTATCCTGAGCAAATGGAAAACGGGAAAATTGCGTTCAAGAAATACGATAATCTCCAAGACAAATTAACTGATGATATTGATAAAGATTTCGCAAAAAGACATGAAAAGGTTTCTAGATATGTCAAAATGAGCGAAATTGTAAAGTACATCAGTGATTCAGTTAGTGAAAATGAACATGCACATTTTAAACAGTGATAAATTTCTATAGAAAAAAACAGTAATCGCCCACAATTGTTTTCTGGATGTGATGCACGTAGTGGATAAGTTCATGGAGCCGTTGCCAGAGGTGATTTTACTGCGTGTGAATCGATGGGATTTTATTTGTAAATTCGGTTTAGACTTATGAGCAGTTCAAAGCGATGTTGAATAGATTATTTCCCAAGTCGGTATTTGTATTTTCCCGTGACCGTATTTGACATTTGATGTTATGCAGCATATTCGATACGAAATATATATTCCAAGAGGAGCCGTTTAAAGTTGGTGGACTGGGTTGACAGGGAGGGTTTATTGATTTGTTTCCTAGGATTTCCGAGCGTTAGATCTGGAATCGATCTATAAAGTAACCCAAAAAGAACCGTTTCCAAATCCTGATCTCAGTCAGTTTTATCTCGGTTTTCATTATAGTAAAAGTCAAATTCTCCCATTCAGTAACGAAGGCATTTAGTGAAGAGTTCAGTTTCCCCGAGAATGGTTCCTTTCACACTGCGCATTATGACGCAATGATCACCGGGAAAATCTTTATTAGTCTGATTACATTCCTCAGCAAATCTTTGGACATCTGGGAAAATTTCAATGCTGAAATTCCGAATATTGCTCTAAAATATTTGAATAGGTAATTTATATTTATCTTTGTTTACTTTTATTGCTAATCGATTTTATATTTATAAAATAAAACTCAAAATTTTATCAATTATTTTATTAAAATTATCTTTTTTTATTTTATTTTATTTAATAATTGATTTTTTATCGATTATTTTTTATTCATAAAAGTATTTATCTATTTTATTGATTAGCACTATTATTCAATAATAGCTAAATGTTTATAGATTTTTAAAATTTTTTTAGAATCATTATATTTTATTATCGATTTTATATTATTGATTAAATGATTTTATAAATTAATCTTTTGTTATTAACTTTTGTTTTCGAAAAACATTAAATTTCGTTGATAGTATAGATTTTATTAACTAAATCCATTTTTATTGATTTTAATATTTTATTGATTATATTTAATTAATTTTATATCATATTTTATTAATCACTAATTTTTATTGATGATTTTTCATATAATTGATTAAATGATTTTACATATCATTCATCTTTTGTTATTGATTTTTAATGGAGGTGCCCTTCTTGATGTGCTTCTTGATCTCTTTCATCAGAGTCTTCACGCTTCGGTCTGGAACTTGAACAAGGAAACACTCACCTGTATCACGCCAAAGTCCTCCAAACATTCACTGTTAAGGAAACACTCGTCATGCATTGTTCTTGTGCTTGGTGAACTTTGACTTGTCAATCTCCACATTTGTGCCTTCCCCTCCGATCTTCTGTTGAGGACGTTGGCTTAACTGCTCGCCGACGGCACCTTTCATGTACGCGTTTCGATTTTATTTGCCGGCAAGATACCCTTTTCTTAAAAAAACCCAACGGTCTTCTCCTCGGTGCTCGACAACTTAAAGATATTCATTCTAATCAAATAACCTAACGATTTTGAGCATACTATTATTTGAGGGAGTAATTTTAACTAAATTTTAAAATTAAGAAAAATTGATAAAAAATCAATTATTAAAATATTTAAACTTTATTGACACAAAATTTACTGGGGTCCGATAAGGACCGTTTTTGTTATTGATTTTATGTTTTATCGACAAACAATAACTTTCACTAAGAATCGATTTTATTAATTAAATTTTTTATTGAATAAATCTTTTTATTTCCATCGATTATGTATATTTATATTAATCAATCAAAACCATCAATTTTAGTCAAAATAACAATGATTTATTTATTACAGAATAAAAGTAGTCCGAGCGGATTTTAATTCATTAAATGTGAATCCAAATGCTTCAGAAAGTAATAATTAATAATAATCTATTTCCATTTTATTGACGATTAGAGAAAAATGGACGCAAACAAATATTCCACATGTCCATGCCAAAAGAATGGAGCCGCGAGAATATTATTTTCTTTCTCACGAGGATTCTTAAAAGTTATAATTTACTTTTAACTCTTACGTTTCGTTATTGTCCCATTTAGAACCTTTTCAGGATGTTTATGAAAAAGTCAGTTTCAATTGGCTGAATTCGACTTCATTAACTATTCGAATACCATTTCCGATCGATAACACTTTCTGTGAGATTTTTATATTGATTGACGCGTTAATAATCTATAAAGTTTTAAATAATCAATAATTTTCATTATTATTTCGATTTTTATTTTCGAAAAATAGAAAATTTTTTCCCCATAAATATATAATTTAAAATCAATAATAATTTATTGCTTAAAATAGATTTTTTTTTGAAAAATCACAATATTGAAAATCAATTATGAAAAAATTAATAAACCAGATTATTAATTTAAATATCGATTCAAAAGCTTGATTAGATATTTTCAAATCAATTTTTCGTAAAAATATTTTTATATTAATTACAAAGATGGACAAAATATTCAAATATTTTTAGCAATAAAGTTGAAAAGAAAATTAAATTATTTTTAGCGCAAAAATTAAAATAATCAATAATTTTAGTTTTTGACGCGAAAAATAAAAATCAACATTTTTCATTTTTAATAGAAAAATTCAATATCATTAAAAAATCAAAAATAACCCAAATATTTTTTTGGCGGAATTTTACATAAAACATAGCATATAAATTAATTAAATTAAAACTTGAATTTAATTAAATCAACCAACCGAAAGAACAAAAAAATTATAAATCGAAAATGAGCCAAAAATTATAATTTTACTGGCAATTTGATTCTACTCATAAATCAAAAATAGTAATTAAAAATGAGCGCCAAAGTTTAACAAAATAATCCAGCAACAATATATCGGAGAATATTGATTATTTCATATACAATTTGAAAATCAATAATTTTTAAAAATTTGTGTAAGGAATTCAATGAAAGGATAAACAACCAGAAAAAGAATTTTCAAAATCAATCGCGATCCAAAAATTCAGATTTCATTTTCAATCGAATATTTTATTTAGCATGTAATTTGTTGTTAATAGATTTATTTAGTAACTGAAGGATACAGAGATGATGAAATTCCAGTTCTCATTACGCCGTTTGATATTTACTATAAAGTTCCTGGTCCCAACGGACCTAGCATTGACAGTGAAGGATTTGAAATGGTGAAACGTCGTAAGCGCTGTCGATAAATGAATACAATTTTTTAAATGTTTTTGTTTTTTTCATTATTTTTTTTACTATGTTGTAGCCGTCTGGAACAGTATATATGAAAAATGGAACATAAGTCGGCACTATATAAATTTTACGTTTTATAAATGAATCAGATTTGGAATTAATATTAATATATTTCAATTTGAAATAAAAGATATGAGATTTCTAATTGTTAATTTAGCACTTGCTTGCTTTTATGACATGATCAGTTCTAGTATTTGTAAAAAAATACGTTCCATACAAACTTTATTTATAACTAAAAGTAAAATTTGATTATATTTGGTCCGGAATTTCAAAATAATTCCTTACATTGAGTAGTTAATGTGTAGTATAGTGGGTATCTACTTTTGATTTGTTAATTTATTTTAAGGAAATAGATCTTGGTGAGTATAGTCGCAAGTAAAATTTCGCATTAGTCATTTTTATTTTTAAGTTAATTGCATTTAAAATGCAGCAAATTTTACTTAAATTTATATATATTTTTAATCGCAGCAATATAAGTCTTTATTTATAGTTTTATTCGGTAAATTATTAATTTTCCAGAACATTGTTTATAAATTTTTCAATTTAATAAAAATGAATTAAATAGTTTTACTTTTAAAGTTTAACAATAAATTCTACATAATGAAAAAGTTATTTCAAAATTTATATTCTTAGAAAGTAAACCTTATAAATATTTATTTAAATTAAAATGACGTTTGTTTAAATATATTAATAGATATTGGAATTTAAAATTTATTTAATTATACATGTTATATTAGAATTTATGAATTTTTATTAGGCTTTTTTATGAAGAAAATTGAAACTATTATGAAATATGGAACTAATCATTTGGTTAGGGAAGCATCAATCTTAATAGTGAGTAGTAATATTTTTCTGTATAGCATAATGCAATATTAATAATAGAGTAATTGAATAAATATGAACCTATAAGTAATATAAAATAGTAGATATATTTATTTTGCTTTGTTAATCTCTTTTATTAAACACGGTTTGGGTCGACAAAGATTCGATAAATAGACAACTGAGCAATCTTAAAATAGATGGATTGGCGCACATTAGCACATTTTGTAGGGTTATTGATCTCCATCGGCCTTGGGTGGTTTCTTTTGATGACTTTGCTAAGTTTCTCCCACATTGCCGCTTCTAGTTTCATGTGCTCATTTTCTTGTTGTCTTGGTTTTTTATTTTACTGGATGTTCCAGTTTTTCACAGATATTCAAATATTAATAAGCCCATCAACAAGTTTCATTTGTCCATCCAAATTCAATTTTACTTCATCTCTACCTAAACACAGATTTAGAATGTTGACATTTGATTGATCGCCAGAAATTCCGAGCAAATTTCTTTTCAGTGACATTTTGTGTTTCTTCGATTTTGAGTTAATTCATTTCCATTGAATTATTGTTTCCCCCCTAATAATGGAGTTTTCGTGTAGTGCAATGAGCGGACATTTTCAGCTTGAAAGAATTCGATTTGTAAATGTCATTGTAGTTCAAATTCAAAAATGAGCAATATTAAGGATATGAATTTAAAAATTATGCATGAAAATAATTTTTTACGATTTTATTATGTTTAAATCATTATTTTTATATATTTTTTCAGTTTATAATTTGAAATTTTCATTTCTCACAAATAATAAACAATAATAAAAAATGAATAATCAATTTAGTCTGAATCAAATAATTTTCAACCCAAAAATTTGCCTGCAATCTAGAGCGACGACATAGATACCTCAAATACCAATTGTCATTGGGTTATATGCGTCTTGTGTGGCGACGATAATGGATTCTGGGTCGAAGATTTCTCTTTAGTGTTCTTACTCGTTTTCTCCAAGTCTACTTGATCGTATCGTCGAAGTGGGGGACTTATCGGTTTGCGATTGGCGTAAATTTTCGTTAGTTAACTTCTACTAATCTGGGGAAGGGGTTCAATCTTTTCGGTGCGTCTACTAGTGTCATGGGATTCTTCTTACCGGTGTTGGGCCAGAACACAAACGGCCTTGAAAAATGTTTAAATGAATCGGTAACACACATGCAAATACAACCTACAACTTTAAAATCAAACCCATGAAAACATCAATTAAACCTAGCAAAATATGAGAGAAAAGCAACTACATGGTGGGTTACAGGGTTTCGTTATTTGCTTATCTTCATGGTTGCCCCAGTAACGCCATACAAAATGATTCCAGCGGCCACTTGGCACCCGTTGCTATGCAATGTTGGTAATGTGTTCAAGTGGTGGATTGCCCGCAAAAAGTGAGTGTTATTGCTAATACTATAATTGCTCGGACAATCCTCGGGTTCACGAGCTGTCGATAGAAGACCTATGCTCGCTTTACTCTGTCACTTGTATGAGAAAGTTCGAATTAAAGTCAGGTTGATCGGTGGAGGTAGAATGAAGGTTCGGATAACGGGCGTCTACTCGTGGAATTGGTCTCATGCTGGTCACTTGGGTTCAGATCAATAATAAGTACAAGTTTATTTAATGAAACAAATGACATGCACAATATCTATAAGTTAATTCGGTTGACTTGACGGTTGCGCGGCTCGGCGTCGGGCACGCTCCTTACGCCCTGGCCGGCGGATGCTTGGTTGAATGGTTGTCGGCTTCAATATTGGTGTGACATTATCGTGGGAACTTCGACTCGGTAGTTGGGATGGGGCGAAGACGAGCGGGTACGTTACCGCTTCCCCTTCCCGACAGGCTGCTAGGCCAACTTCTAGCCCCCTGATCTGTGTGCGAAGACTTTGATTGAGTTGACGCTCCTCCGCCCATCCCTTTTGAGCGGCCGTAAGTCGGAGATAGAGCGTCTTCGTCCTTTTAGGGTCCGACCAGGTTGCTTTGACCTGCTGCACCTCGCGAGTTAGCTGTAGTATCTGACTGAGTAGATCCGCGTTTGCCCGCCTAGCGCGGTCTAGTTCGATTTGAATCAATTGTAGGGCCGACATCGCTATAGTAAAAGAAAATATTCAAATGAAATAAAGTTCCGATTATTACAAACACAGTTATAAAAGTGACAATCATTTATAGAGAAAAAATTAAAACGAACGACTTTTTTTGAATATTTAGATCTTAACAACATCAATAAAGTAAATTGTTATTTATGTCTTTGTCTGGGGATTCATGGCTCTTCAAAGAACTTCTTGACCCCTTCTTCCGGAGAGTAGCCTGGGATGATGGGTACTGGACGTCGAGTATTGCGAGCCGGTCGAGTCGGGTAGGTCTCCGCAATGCGCCCGACGAGGATGTCCTCTTCGACGTTGGCGAGGTACATCCGAGCCTTTACTACATTTAAATCAACTTGTTCATGGATTTTCTCCCACTGAGCAAGAAGGTTTCGCGCGTGGTCGCGGATTTCCTCGGCGGGGTACTGCTCCTCATTTGGTCTGCGGGGGTCATCTTCCCGGCCCAGAATCTGCCCAAGGGATGGACAAGATCTTTTGGAACGCGGCTCCTCGAGAGTCATTGACGGGCGCGCTCGTTTCCAAGCCCGACGCCATTCATCGGCCTCGTGAGCTGATATCCATTCCGGAAGCATTGGTTCTTCTAAAATCGAGATAGTCAAATGATTCAACGAAATGCAATCTCGAAATAGGGCATATTAACATTAGGAATTAATACTCATTATTAAATAATTATTGCAGGTGACAGTTTTCACCATTCTCAGGGCGTACTGAGGGGTTGGTAAACGGATATCGCCGCACGGGAATGCTCTTAGGGTATCTAATTCGTTTATGGTGATTCGTTAGCTAATCGTTTAGTATTTGCCAGGGAAACAAAAGGGTTAATCATCACTCTACGGTCTAGATATGAGGGCATTAATGGCTTGACGATGTGTACTACATCTAATTAATATTTACATAAAAACTTAACTATGGCTGAGTGGACATACTTATTAAGCTCGTGCAAACCTAGTATAATTATTGTTGATCATTTGGAAAGTCCATCACTATCTTGGGTTGAAATCCCTCCGAAAACCTGTCGATAGAAGACTTGTGCTCGCTTAGCTCTGTCCCATGTGTAGGAGTGGTCATGATTGAAGGTGGAGAGATGGTTGTAAGTGTTCCGATTAACACCTGTGCATACTTATTATGAGAAATGATTTAACTACAACGAATTTATTGAAATCAACACATGTAGGGATTCCATGGGAGTTAATGAGGTGGGTTGGCTGCTTGGCGTCGAGCACGCTCTTTGCGTCCTGGCCGACGATTCATGGGCTGATCTGTTGGCTGAGGGTTTTTCGGCACCATCTGGGACGGGGCGAACACGAGCGGGTAAGTTACGTTAGAGCGACTTCTAACCCTCGTATTTGCGTACGCAGGTTCTGGTTGAGCTGCCGCTCCTCTGTCCGGCCTTTCTGTGCTGCGGTCAGGCGGTGGTACAATGTCTTTACTTTCCCCGGTTCCTTCCAGGTTGCTTTAATCTGCTGGATTTCGCGGTTCAATTGAATAACTTGGGCGAGTAATTCCTCGTTTGCTTGTCTTGCGTGGTCTAATTCGGTCTGTAAGATTCTTAGGGAGGACATCGCTGTAATTAAATAGATCATTTCAACTTATGATAGGCCGAGCAATCATTTATTTCATCAAACAAATCACAAATCAATTCTATCTATGTGAGGAAAAAGTGACACACAAGTTTCTAATTGTTTTAATCAGTTACTGCATTAAGTTGTCACTGTTATTTCATTCGTCGGGGCAATATCTCTTTAGGCTCCGTTTGAGGGCTTCTACGGTGTATGGTCGTCTGGTGTCTCGAACTGGGCGAAGGGGATGGGCGACTGCGATCCGCCCGTCAAGGATGTCCTCTACCACGTTTCCGAGGTACATCCTCGCCTTGACCACTTGTAAATCTGATTTTCGGAAATGTCAAATGGCATAAATTAATTTAATTTTCGTTATCATTGAATTATATTTTTTTTTAACTTACAATCTCAGATAATTTTCTCGGTTATTTCCCTATCTTTAGCAATTCGTTTAGGTAGTTGTCGATCAATTTTAATGTTCACTGGAACTTCTAGTCTCGGGGATGAGTATTCTTACTATCGTTCCTCATTTGAATAATTACTCTTCAGATTTTTTTCATCCCCTCTCGTCGCCAATGAACCTCCTCTACAGCGGCTTCTGTGGTCGTGGAGTATACCTCATCGAATGGTGGAATAGAATTTATTTGCCCCTGTATTTACTATTTATTAGTGTACTTATTCAGTACAATTTTTGTAAATTTATTGATGATATCCCAAATTGTTATTTTATTCATTACATATTTGATTATCATGTTTTTTACCAAAACTTTCTAGATTTAATTGTTCTCCTTATATTTATCCATAGTTAATATTCAGAGATTTTATGCGATTATTCTATTATTGGGAATGATAAATTGAATATTACTTGTACATATCCCTGTCGATTGATCAACCTGTTTAGTCCAAAGTTTCTCATCGCATAGACTGTTCGGAAATTAAATATCAATGGGTTTACTAAATTACAAATTATTATTTACGGGGCATTTACAGCAATTCCGTTAGGTGATTTCTAAATGAGTTTTGAGAGAATGCCGGAATATTTTAAGAATATGATTACGTTTGATATGATTACGTTCAACACTAAATGTTAGGGCTTAGGGATTCGACATGTTGTACGAATCTTAAGAGAAAAAATATCGTCTATTTGATTTCTCGGGTTGAAATTTAAATTTCGGTTAGAAATTTCTTCACCTAGAATACTTTTAGCCCTTAACTTTTGGTTAGTTATCGTTTAGTAATATTCGCCTTAGAGTTAGTTATAATAAGTTAGAGATCATAGCAACGATATTTAATTTGCGTTGACTCCTAGTCACCTTTCCTTTAATTGATCTTAGGAAAATCTGTGTTAATATTACTGTTTCAAGTTTAAGCCATTTGGTGTCGTGATTTTAGGTCGAGTTTACGGGAGTTGAGTGAGGGCGAAACAGCCAAAAGACTATTTCTCCCTCAACCCATTTCCCCTATACGGATTAATAATTTACGTTCCAGCTACTGCGTTCTCATGCCGTAGTCTTCACGGACACGAATTATTGGCGGCAATGGGCCGGAAAAATTTCGAAAAAGAAAAAGTTTAGTTTCTTATAAATATTTTTACTGAAATATAATTTACCATAATAACTTCGTTTAACATAATAACACCATAACTCTCCCCACGCAGATGCCCAAGCAGAGCTCATACGAGGTTGCGAGGACACGACGTGGAGATTGCGCCTGGGCTCTCGCTTTTTAGCGATAAATGGTAGATCGGTCTCTTTGGAATCCTGTTGTGCGCCGAATCGGGACTCCTTTACGGGCGAGACGGTGAAACCCGCGTCCCACATGGCTTGGCAACATCAGTTAGCGGTGTGCGTGGGAAACCGTACCGTGACTCTGAATGCATCGATCCAGGACTGGTCTGAACAAAAATCTTAAACGAGTCGTTAATAATTATATTTCATTAAATTGCAGTGCTGTGGGTCGCCTAAATGGATCTGAAAGTGTGTTGGTGGTTCGATTGAGTGTCATTGTTTTTATCCGGTTCTTGGTCGACTACTCTGCATGTATCTCACATCGATGATTACCTAGCTCGTCTATTCAATCTTTTCAGCTTTCTCGACCCATTCTTATTAGGTTTCTCATATGATTATAATCGTAGAACTGGCGAGATTTAACTCATTAAATAAAAATTCTCGACCTGACTCAATATAACAGTTACTAAATTACCGATCGGGATACGTGGTTTGGTGACTTAACTCTGGTCATAACATTCTGATATTGGGTGATTTATCGCGACACCCGACTCGGTTACATGATCTAAAATCGATTTTAGTGAGTCTCAACTTGCACTGGTTACTTATATAAATCAAAAGACAAAGTCAAATATATGTATATACTTTATTAATCAATAAAATTTACCAAATATACACTTTCAGATTCAAATTCTTCGGATAGATACAATTTATTTATAAGCAATTAACAATTGAAAATTGGGTGCTTGTTGTGTAATTGTTAAAATGTGTGTCGGTGCGTGTTATGTGAATGCGTGCAAAAATCGTGTGGAACTTTATCTGTTCGAGTTTAAGATCTTAAAAAGATTTCCTTTTTAAGACCGCTTCTTTTGGTAAAAATTTTAAGGGCGAATTAACTGAGAAATATTTCAGTATTTATACTAAAATATTTTCGTCAATTTAAATTATTTATTTATTTAAAATTCAGGTATTTTTTATTAAATTGATTTTTTATTTATTTTATTTAAAACGAATTGATTTTTTAAGACGTTCAATGTTTATTTAATAAGCCGAAAATTATTTAAAATATTTTTCACTTTATTTGTTTCCCTTTATTTGTTTTGTGTTCACTTTTGAATTCTTTTAAATATCAATAAACCAAAAAAATAAAATAATTTATAATAGTACTTAATTTTATATACATTAACATTACCAAAGATAAAAAATAATAAAATAGATTATCAATGTTTAAACCCAATTCACTGCTAAAAATACAAACGCGATAATTGTTTAAAATTCAAATACAAATGTTCAAATTAAAATATTCACATCGGATTGTTAATAATTGTCATAATAATTGTTTGATACACAAGGAATAGATTTGGTTGTTCGAATATTGATTTGATTATGCTCGTTCCTCTGCATATGTTTACTCTGAACTTGCTAGGCCCTGCTTTATAATATTTATTCAGGATAAATGTGGTGATGGGTCTACCCTCATCATCCAACAAAATCATATGGGTCGACAATGACTCAGGGTGGGCGACTGGTTGACGAAACTTTAATGCCGTTCAGGTCATTTGTCTATAGTTTAAGGAACGAGGTTTATGAAAATTATGGTGTGGTTATCGGCCGGCTAGATTCTTATCTGAAGGTTTTCTCATGACATCGAATTTTTAAAATGAATTATTGATGGAACACATTATATTTAATAAAGATGGTGGGTTACAGGGTTTCGACGTTTGTTTAAATTATTCCCTGGTTGCCCCGTAACGCCATACAAAAAAAGATGCTAACTGCCACTTGGCACCCGTTGCTAGGCAACGTTGGTAGTGTGTTCAAGTGGTGGACCGCCCGCAAAAATTGAGTATCATTAGCTAATACTATAGTTGCTCGGACAATCCTCGGGTTCACGAGCTGTCGATAGAAGACCTATGCTCGCTTTTAATTATTGGTCCCTTTGCGTCTAAATTTCTATCGTCTATCCAGCTGATTTATCGGCGTCAGTTTGAGAAGACAAGATGATTAGAGGTTTTGTTTAATCCCCCACGATGTTATTTTATTTAAAAAAAAATTTCTAGTACAGAAACGCAATGAGAGATGTACGGAAAACAGTATATTTAACAATAGTCTATTTCTCTATGAAACGCATTGATTGGAGAGTCGAGCGGCCCGGCGCTTGGCTCGCTCCTTGCGACCCGGTCGTCGACTGGATGTTGAAGGAATTGTAGGGTTTTCGACAGGGGTTGGCATTGCGGATGGGGTCGGATTCGACTCACGGTATGCTAATTGGGCCGGGGCGAAAACTAGAGGGTAGGTTACCGCTGCCCCTTCTTGACTGGCGGCCAACGCTACCTCTAGCCCCTTGATTTGGGTCTTCAGGCTTGTCACCAATTGTCTTTCTTCGGCCCACCCTTTCTGGGCCGCAGCTAGCTTTTGATACAACGGCTTGACTCTAGTGGGGTTTACCCACGTAGCCTTGAGTTGTTGCATTTCCCGGACCAGGTGTATGAGTTGATCGTGGAGATCCTTGTTCGTCTGTCGTGCTTGAGTTAACTCGTTTTGTAATAACTTTACGGGATCCATTTCTAAAATAGTACGAGTGAATTGGATGGCGACTAATGCAAATATGAGTAGTTTTACTTAAACAATTTTCAAAAATAAAAATTATGATAATGATAGAAAAGATGAGACAGAAAAACTTTGTTTGAATCGATCACAATGTCACTGTAATAAATGTCCACATCAATGGAGTTTACTCCTCCGCGAAGAATCGCTTGATCCCCTCTTCCGGAGCGTATCCCGAGACCACGAGCACTGGTCGCTTAAGGTTTCTGATCGGTCTTGGAGAAGGCGGGTAGCTGTCGGCCAGTCGTCCGGCCGCTATGTCATCTTTGACATTGGCCAGGTAAGATGTGGCCCATGCTACATCAACCTCGATTTGTCGCTGATGCTGTAGAAGGCCTTCCAGGAGCTCTTGGGCCTGCTTTAAAATATCCCGTGACGGGTTGGGTTCGTCCGCCGTCTTCCGAAATTGCTTCATGAACTTTTCCGGCGATATTTCCTCCGTTTGATCCTCTGTAGGCACCTCAGGATATCGTTCCTGGTATACCCGACTCCAGGCTTGCCTCCATTGCTCCACAGTGTGCGCGGGCATATCCATCATGGTTCTAGTGTCCTGAATTAAAATATATGTTCACTCCATCTTTCTCCTTACATTTAACAATTCGCTGAAAAATGGAATCGCTCTCATCCTGTACGAGAGAACTCGTTAGCTTGAATTTAGGTGTTTGGGTACCGTAGTTAGTAATACTGATAATTTTGTGTCGTGCGTTGAGCCAAAAGAGTTTTGCGGCTTAGTAAAATAATATGGTACTACATTTATGACTGCGTCTATCTTATATGGGTGGGTCTATTAACCGCGTAAAATTCGCATATGTATCCGTTCATTTAATAAATGTAATAAATCATTTTTAAAGTATATTTTTTCGTTTAATGCAACCAAAAAATAAAGTGGACTATGTAAACGATGATTATATTTGGGCTTTATTTTCTTGTCGAAATCGCTGGCGGGATTCTTGGTTGTCAAATTGCGAAGCGGAAACGTAGTAATTTGATTCTCGGCGGTGATTGACGAATCTTAGTCAGGCGGCAGGAACCGGATGTCAAATTTGGTACATCGATCATGGTGAATTGCCGGATGTGACAAGGATTTGTTTAATTTCATTATGCCATCTATTTGCTAGAATGTTTATTTCGAGCGGGTAAATTGATTTATCCGGTCGGTTCAAAGTTTTCATGGTCATTATATGAATTCTCGTGTGACCATGAACTTTTCAAGTAGGTGAAAATACTTTATTATGCTTGATCATTATTTAATTTTCTCGTTTAAGGATCACTAGTTATCGGGTTGCGGATTGGAATCTTCGGGTCATGAACATTATATTCGGGAAACTTTCTCTGCGTTCATTGGGGAATGCGGTCATCTCGTTGCCATGGTCAGAACAAAATCTGTGGTAGGCATTTCTCATTGTTACGTTAGCTAGTTATTAATCGCTTTAGGGTTCGGAATTTATCGACACACAATTTTGGGTGATTGCCACTCTGTTAATGCTGAGTTCGAAGTATTCCTCGGGGTCGCTCTGTTCCCCTATTCGATGATGATTTTTGGGTTTTACGGAAGGAATAAAATCGCTTCAATTGCAAATTTTATTCCAATCAATAAATTCCTTTGATTATTTGGTTTCGGAATAGTTAATCGTGATAATTTCATCTATGGTTGACCTCGTTAAACAAATAATTTAGATGTTTGGTTCGGATAATTCTTGGTCACCCATTTTATTTAATCCATGTCTCAATTCCATGATCAACAAGTCAAAGGTCCCTCTCTTTCACTTCGTGGATTCGTTGGATTCATTTACATATAGAATTTTTCAATACTCAAGTGAAATCGGATGTTTATCGATGGATTAATTGGTTACACCCATAATTCTCTGTATGAACTTACAATAATCTCTAATCCACATGGGTTGATTTTAGTTCAAAATTTTCTTCAAGAAGGACCTTGCCTGCTGATCACGAAATTGATTTGATTTTGAAATCCCTTTGTTTAATGCAATACGCCTAATTAACAGTTTTGGTAATTCATGATTTTTACGAGTTGTTTCTTTTGTTTGGATATTTATTTTTCAGTATACCTATTTCGTAACTACTTATCTGATTCGAACACTTGTCATTATGGTGAAATGAGTCCAGGAGTTAGATCCCCATTACGTTAATTTACAATTTAACCATTAAATGACTATTTGGTTTAATAAATTGACGAGTCAAATATCTTTGTTTCTCTACAGTACAATATTTCATTTCAAATGGTTGAGTGCGAATCAATGGGTTATTAATTGAATATTTATCAATTACCGTCGACGAAATATTTATTAAATGAATGTTTAATTTACACCAGTTAGATTTCTTTATATTGATCAAATAAAAATTGATGAATCATTAAATGAACACTTGATGAATTAATTTTCTTTTCTTTAAACAATACTAAATGAGTTACTTATCAAATGAATATTTTACTGAATTAACAATCAATCTAAAATCACGAATTACTTATCAAATCAATGCTTTGATGAGTTTACTTTAAGCAATAATTAAGTCAAAATCAGTGAATTATTTATTAAATGATTATTTAATTTACAGTATAATACTTCGGTGAGTTAAATATCTTTACACTAATCAATTAGAATCGATGAGGTATTTATTAAATGAGTATTTAATGAATTAAATATTGTTACGTGAATCAATGAGAATAAATTATTAATTAAATGATCTCTATCAATTTATTTGACTCGCAAGTTTAATTTTTGTTTGAAATATCGATTTGAATTATAACAACGATTTCCATTTTAATTAACCCCAGTTCCAATCCCTTTTAATAAGCCTTAAGCGCATTCTGTGTTTACATTATATTTACTGAGTGCCTACTGGACTACTCGGTGTGATGATTTTTAGCCATATGTAGTATGAGTTAAGTCGATTTTACAGAAACGAGGAACGAGGAAGCAATCAAATGACTTCTTCCTTATTCCTCCTCTCATCTATAGGGATCATATTGACGATCCAACTCTGCGTTCCGCACGCCGGGTTTTCACGGGCACAGATCATTGGCGATATTCCACGCGCTTACACGAATCTGAATTGTGTGTAGATTTTATTTACTTGCATTAGGTTTCGGCTGTGGGCCGGAAAAATTTCGACATATTTTAATTAACAAATCATAGATATATATGAAACAATTTATGCATAATAACGTTTATTAATTATCATAGAAAAAATAATAACAAGTTACCATTCCACTTCATAACAAGAGCATAAATTAATACAATAAACCAAATGCCGCTCTCCCCACGCCGACGTCCGAGCAGAGCTCTACAGAGATGCAAGGTACGGGGCGTGGGAAGAGGGTTCCAAAATCAATGATTCTCACCTAAAATTCTGAAAATTCAAAAACACGATCTCAAATAGATTTAAAATAAGATTCAAATAGTTTTCGAAACACGGTGTGATTTCAAAAATAGTTTTTGGTTTTTACAATGGTTAACTTTAATGTGAAAATGGATCAGTATATATACTTAAATTTTTGGTGTGTAAAATTTGATGTAGTAAAACACAATTCGACCTTGTTCTTTTCTAGCAAATTCTATTATTTATTTTTATTATTTTCCGATTTATTTTTATAATTTTTTATTTAGGATTTTTATTGAATTATTGCTAATTCAAATTTTTCGATTTAAATCTTGCTTTAATGAACTTTAATTGATTTTTTCCATTTTCGTCGAATTTGTCGTGTTTTCTTGTTGTATTTGTGTAGGTATCGTGCGGATCTTGGTGCATTTTGTTATTATTTTAATTTATTTTTATGTTTCTTAATTTATTTTTAATTCTTTTATTTCTCAGATTTTATATGGTTTAATTGGTGTTTTGGGGTTTATTTAAATTGCGTGTTGTGTTTGCGTGTGTGTTTCTGATCCATTTAAACATTTTGAAGGCCGTTTACGTTCTGGCCCAACAAAGATAACATGGCATAGATCATAGTTTAGTATCATATTGTCTTGATGATTCGTATTCTGAACGGAATTGGCGTTGGGGAATCGACTTTGCGACATTCTAGGACTCGGTTACAGTAAAAATGCTTACAGACAAAAATCAGACCCTAAAACACCAAGTAACCATGAAAAAATATAAGAAAGAAAGAATTAAAATATAAAATTAAAGACATAAAAATAAATAAAACTATTAACAGAATGCAACAAGATCTGCACAAAACAAACATAGATATAACACGAAAAATTTGACCGAAAATTTACAATTTAATTAAAGAAACAAGAGTTCATGAAAATTGGAACCAATATAAAATAATTTGAATTAGAAATAATTCAATTATTTGTTAAAAGAATAAATTGTCAAAATAAAAACAAAAATTAATTAAAGTTAGAAAAATACAAAGAAATTCCCAAGGTCAAATTTTGTTTTAATACATCAAAATTCCAATAAATTTAGGGTCAAACTGACTGAGGTCGTAAATAGCTAAGGAAGCATGACGAGGCAGTACGACCAGATTCATCCAGTGGAACATCCCTTAAAATCCCGAAAAATAAATGAACCCATGTAGTGATAATTTTCGGCAAATATTGATAATATAAGGAAATAGTTTAATCCAACTAACGAAAGGCATAAGTCAGATTAACTAGCACCAAACAACTGATTTCAAATTTTATTTATAAGATTTAAATAACTCAAACTTTATTTTATACAAAAGAAATAGAATACCTCAGACAGGTACCTCCTCCCAAGATTTTCTCTCTCGAGATGAATATGAGACCACAAGGAGTTGGAGGTCGCCCGTTTGGAATCCTGTCAGGGGACCAGAAAGTCCCTTCGAATACTGGCCATCGACGACACATGATCCAAGGTTACATTGTCGGACCAAGATAAGACCAGTTCCACAGCATGACGTCCACTTAATTTGGATAAGTTAATGTTGAGCCAGGAAAACACGATCATGAATAATAGCATAAGAATAATGAGGATATAACCAAGAAGGCGGCGGTATAAGTACCGAGTGAGAAATTGTACGATCGATCGATAAATTCCACGAGTATAGAGAAAATCCACGAATGAATGGAATAGACTTTGCGTGATAGTTTAACAACTCCCTTTGTCAGGGAGAAAGATATACATACTTGCGACAGTGTGTCTTGGGCGGAGTAACATACTCTCATCAATACTGAAGGAGACCCGCCAATAACAGTAAGAGCGCACGCAACCATCGAGAAGAGTAGTTTTTTTCCTCTTTCTTCCATCCGGTTGATAGAGGAGATAACGAAGGAATTAACCAATTAAATTATGCCAGAACAATAACTTCTGCCACGTGGCAGTACACACCAACTGGCCTGATGAAGTTGTATAGATACGGAGTGATACGGTAAGCAGATCATAAATTATGTCGAACACAAGATCGCCCGAACGATCGGTAAACAAAATTAACAAAACGGAGCTCGCAAATGACGGGGTTCATCCGAGTCGAGGCACACATACCTACGTTCGAAGTCATTTTCTCCCGGGAAATCAAACTCCAAGTATGACTACTTGAATCATTTCAAAGATTTAATAAATTATATCGAACTGACAAAATCCTAATGAGTCATCGTCACTCCGCTCCAATTTTTCAATTCCCATTACGAACTTAAATTAGCAAGACGAAAATACAACCCCATCCTGGAATTAAACTTTTCAATTAGAATTACACTCCACGGACGACCTTTTAATTAATACAATAATCGAACGGCTGTAGAGAAAATAATTAATTTTCAACTATTGATGTACTATAACAGGAACCACAGACAACAGTTGGGAAGATGACGATCGCACCACATTAACGGAACCGACAAGATTCGCCGGAAGGTACCGTCAGGCCCTATGGGACAGAGGCTACACGATTTCGACTTATGGGACCCCCGAGTGGCCGAATAGAAGTAATAATGAATAGTCAACCCCGCCCGGGAAATCGGACAAAAAGCAGAAGTCGAGCTTCACAGGTTGGAGCAACTCGAGTGACGGTACAGATTCCTGGTGAAGCGGCAGAAGGAACTTCTCACAAGGATCAACCGAGATATCGCATACGGGCGTATCGCTAGCTCATAGAGACCTGGTTCCTTGGGAGTGACGCGCCAGTTCACTTGGTAGTCCCAAAAAGCCTCCTCCAACCTGACATCCGAGATATCCTGGAGGATCGGGGCGTCGAGGAGCACGCGTACTTGCGCCGACGTTTCATGGGAAAACAGCTGTTCGACATTTAAACTTTTACTTGTATCTTTACTTAAACTTTATATTGTATCTTTAATAAACTGGTTATGTTAGCAGATATTTTTTTTATTACTATTAGTTTAACTGATACCGGGAAAACAAAGAGTAAAGCATGAATCAAATTTTCCAGAATAGGCAAGACGAGGGTCGATAATAGATAGGGGAATTAAAGTCTCTGCTTATTGCATATATATTCCATATATTTTTTTGTGTTGTCTTAGCATGTTAAATTTGTTTCCAAAGTTGATTCTACGAATATTTTGTTATTAAGGTGAAATCATGGAAGACTTTATGCAGAAAGTCATTAAAGAATTAAAGAATCTCTGAAAGAAAAACGCAAACCTGCACCAACAATGTCTGCATCTCAGCCGCGAAGAGACTCTACCAGAAGCTCGATGAGGCGCAGAAGGGCTGGCAGGAAGAAAGATCCCTGAAGCAAGCCCAGAAGGTACAGATACGGGGGCTGGAAGTAGCCATAGCGGCGGTCAGGAGGGACAGGCCGTTACCTACCCGCTGGTGTTTGCCCCAGCCCAGGTAGCTTACCAGAGTTTGACTAATCCGGCGCAACCATCATTCCAACCAAAGTCTCGCGCCAGGCCAAGACGAGCAGAGAAAAGGCAGAAACAATTCAGATTACAATTAGGACAAAATTAAATTGATAATGTAATGAATTAGTAAATAAAATCCTTTTTATCATTTCTATCTTACTATGTAAATTTATTAATACAATTTTCTGAGGTATAAAGACAATGTGATGTAAAGTAAGGGACCTAAGAAGATAAGACGAGCACAGACCTTTTATCGGTAGCTCGCTGAACCAGCTGTAGACTGGGTCTTAGCAGTTTTGGAAACAAAGCTCACCTTTGACGGTCACAGAACCATTGGTTACAGTACCAACGTTGCCTAGCAACGGGTAACCAGTGGCAGGTAGAAGAAAGTTTATGATTGTGGTCAAGGTCATGCATGCCGAGTACCTATAAACCCCACACTTTATACTATACTAATAAATGACATTTTATTTAAATTATTAAAATTAATGAATTAAATAAATAGTAACCTGAAGTTAAATCTCTCTTGGACATGGATGTATATCATTAACAATGGTAATATTTAACTATTCTTTAAATTTAGAATTTTGGTATACTAGCTAATCATTTTTTAATCATATTGTCTCTCGAATTACCGTCCCATTACAAGTTGGTCAAGGTGACGCCGGGGTTCCACGTCTAATATTATGATAAACATGGAATTTCGTCCATATCATAGATTTCGGCATCGTTGCGGGTTGGGTGACAATATCAGGTAGTATTACAATGTTTGGATTAATGATTGGTATTTCGCCTTGAACTGAGTAAGTCAAAAAAATATGGTCTCGTGAGTGTTTCCTCTCTAAGGTTGGCAAAAATTTTAATAAGTAATGATTTCTGACAACACAAAGATTTTATTTCATGGAAAATAGGAAAGATCTGTTCTCAATTCGGGAAACTGGCATTTGGATTGTGAATTAACGTGAATTAACGAGGTCTCATATTTGCATTAATAAACTAAGGAATGGAGCTTACCATTTTGAGAGCTATTTTTTTGGTTCCACAATTATTTCGTCCTCTTGAAATCTGACTGGAGCGTCGGCGTTTGAACGTTTAAAATTGTAAGTCATACTTGCAAAGAAAACAAATGATAGAATCAAGTTGTTCAGTGAAATTTATACATGTTGGTGTGCACGTTTTGGGGTGGAGAAATTTATGTGGCTTGTCCGTGCACAGATTTTTACTTCGGCAGCGAGATTATATTGATAGTGTACGGTATGATTGTTTACGATAATTTTATTAAATGTCAGATCGAATTTTTAAGTGATGTCGTGCCAGTTTGTTTGTTCATGGATGGAAATACTATTATTTAATAGTAATGATCAGGATTTCACTTAAATATTTATTTTATAGTTCATTATCGGGATGATGAAAAATCAGATCGGCTTTCGAGGAGTTCTACGAGTAATATATATTTATCCTGTTTATTATCATAAGTAATTTTTTGCTCTCGTCCTTCTAGGTGAGGGACATTCCGGATCCGGTTCTTTGTTCAGACAAAACAAAAAAAAACAAATGGTTCGCGTTCTTCGTTGGCTTCATTTGGGATCAGTTAGCGAATCATGATTATTATTGTTCGTGTACTACTGTACCTTCGTTGGTTTATCAATTCAAGTTTATGATATCCCAAATTTACTGAATATATTATGTGTTCGTGGCATCTCAAATTTACTAAATATATTATGTGTTCATGGCATCTTAAATTTATTAAATATATTATGTTGTTCGTTAATGACTTTGGATTTACGTAGTTATGCCGTATATCACTAGCTCGACTCAAATTTATTAAACGCAAATTTTTCGTGATTGTAAATGCCAGGTTGTTTTCCTTTAATGTCAGAGTGAGAATAAATAAGTAAATTTTTACTTATGCGGTTATCTAATTGGAGTTTTGTAACTTGTATAATTTATGGGCGGGAAATTCATAAAGGTATGGACTATTATTTAATAAGTTATTAATGGTGGGTCTGATGTGTGATTGCTCAATGGTTCGACGGGTTTGGGGCGAACAAAACGGATATTTAAAAAGTTTTGGGTGTTATCAAGTTTATAAACGCTTGATATTAGAATCTTAGGGATTCGACATGCTGAACGGAATTGAAATCTATAAATCCATCTGCTTTTTGCCCCTAATGTTAGCAGTTAAATCATGGTCAGATAAGTTATTAGGGAATTGAAATTACACCCTTAAACGTTTCTTATTCTTAATTTACTAGTGATAACCATTTTTTGAAGTAACACTCGCATCAAAGTTAAATAATGTATGAATTTTGTAAATTTAGTAAATTCAAGTTAAGAAGTTAGGAATCATAGCAACGATTTTGTTTTGACATCGAATTCCCTGTCACCTTCCCTTAATTGACCTTAGGAGAAGATTGTGTTTACATGAGTTTAGGAGTGCCCACTGGACTACTCCGTGTGTTCATTTTTAGCCGTTTGTTGTTATAATTTTAGGTCGAAATTATGGGAATTGAGTAATGACGAAATAGCCAAAAGACTATTCCCCTTCAACCCATTTCCCTATACGGAATAATAATTTACGTTCCAGCTACTGCGTTCTCACGCCGTAGCCTTCACGGGCACGAATCATTGGCGGACTTACACCACACTTACACAATTCGATAGGTGTATGTTTAGTTTAATTTCTTGCGGTGATGTGTCGGATGTGGGCCGGAAAAATTTCGGCAAGAGTGGAAACTTTTATTGAATATAATATACATCATAGTTGGCATTTATCGTTTCATTTTTCACATTCAAACCTTTCCTCACGCCGACACCTCAAACAGAGCTCATATGAGGTTGTTTGGGTACGACGTGGAGAAAGATTTCAAAAGCATCTCTTCACTCACATTGAAAATTGTGAAAATTGAGAACTAGTAATTCAATTGGTAAAACTGATACTAGTTATCAAAGCTGATTTAAGTTTGTAAAAAACTTCTTAAACTTATGTGAAAATGAATCGGTATATATACCTATTGTACGACCCTAACCTTGCGTGTTAAATTTGATTTAGTAAAACAAAATTTGACCTTGTGATTTTCTAGTATATTCTAATCCTAATTTTATTATTTTTGTAATTTAATTTGACAATTTTTTTTTAATTTTTTAATTGAATTTGCTTTTAGTTACATTTTTATGGATTTTCACATTTTTGGTAAATTGTCAAATTTCGGTCAAATTTTCATGTTCTCATGTTATTTTTATGCTTATTTCGTGAGTATCTTGTTGCACTTTGTTAATATTTTAATTTACTTTTGTGTTTCTTGATTTTATATTTAATTGTTTTCTCTCTCATATTTCAGCATGGTTAGTTGGTGTTTTATGGGTCTGATTTTAAATCTGCATGTTGTGTTTGCGTGCGTGTTACCGATCCATTTAAAAAAAATTGTGTCTTGGCCCAACAAACGCTTTAATTATTTTTTATTATTATATATAAAATATGAAGACTACATATTAGATATTTGTATATTTTTCCCAGAGATAATGATCGGCTAGTGATCAGCCCTTAGAATCAAATAACACAATTTATCAACAGTCTCTTATCATCAACAATAAAAATGATCCTAAAAATGAGCCTAAATGTGTTAGTATTGCCGTACTCTGAAGGCTTTACAAATTATAAAAGGAAGTTAAGTAAACAGATGGGAAATTTAGAGTATAAGATCGTCTCTAATTCGTGTAAGGTACGCAATATGTTTATTAATAAACCAAAAACTCCGGTTGTATTGTGTTTTGATCTCGTTTATCAATTTACATGTAATGGGTGTAATGCCACATACATTGGAGAGACTTCCCGTCATCTCTGTACTCGAGTTCTAGAGCATTGTCGATTGAAGGGTTTGACCAATATTAGTGAACACAATAGAGGCTGTAAAAGTGATATAGGAATGTCTGATTTTAGAATTTTGTTGAGAAGTTTTAATAGTTATTGGGAACGAGTGATATGTGAAGCATTGCTGATAAGGTCATTGGATCCCAAGATTAATGTGCAAAAGTGCTGTGACTACGAATGTTTTGAATGTTTTTAAATAGTTTACGTATGTTAAATCATGATTGTTTTTTAATATTATTAAAATAATTGAAAATTTTAAATTACATTAATTTTTTAAAAATTAGAATATAAGTGAAAATTTTAAAATAATTAAAAGTGAATTGAATATATTTTATAAATATTTATTTATTACAAAATTAAATTATTAAAAAATAATTTGTTTAAATTAAATGTTAATTCATAATATTTTTAGTTGGTTTTGAGTACCTGAAGATGATAGTTATGCTATCGAAATATATCGTACGAAAAGTTTTTTATTGGCGTTATCTTTTAATTAAATCGTTGCCAAATTTATTTAATTAAATATTAAAAATGATAATAATAATAATATTAATAGTGATAATAAAAAAAAAATAATAATAATCAAAATAAATCATAATAGCTTACTAGAAATAATTGCATCAAGTATTTTTTATCCAGGTGCACAATTTGATCTAGAAGGTCATGAATAGTTATCTAATAAAATCAAAAGTAAAGAATCTCCAATTGTAAAATTTACTCCTTCTTTGTAGTTAGAGTATATATTAGAAAGAATTTCTATAATGCGGATTTTATAGTCATCCGTCAATCTGAGTTGTTCCTCATATTTGTCAACGATTTCAACACTGATAAGTGAATAAAATACCCAAATGGTTTCAATTACTGAAATACTTCATTTTATCTGACGACAATGTGGATGGATTTTTGCAATGATCTATATACACTTTCGATAGCACGCTTTCCTTTTTCATATAAAATTTGAACAAAAATAGCGCCTTCGATATAGGAAAGATAACTTACTAAGTGGCGGCTCATAAATATTGAAAATTATTAAAAATAAAGTTGGCTTCACTTCATTTAGCAATAAATAAGGATTAATATTTAAAAATAACTTATAAACTCGAAGTGATGAAGTCAACTAAAAACCCAAAAGACTTTTAAAAAATGCCTTATAAATATATTAAATTGACAATATATTTTTAAATAAACAATTGAGCAAATTTCAATTAGAAAAAATTTGAATTTGTTTTACATTATTACGTGGTGTTCGAATACCAAATTCAGATTTCAGATTGTTCAGTTCTTCATTTTTAGCCGCATAATCCACTTTCTTATATAAGTTGTTTGGTTGATAATAAGATATACAAATGTATCTGTTGCAAACATTGAAACAAGTCAAATGTTCAAATTCATTTTGAGCATCATAAATATCTTTATATACAACAAATACTTTTCCTTTAATTTCTGAATTACTTATCTAGCGAATAATTCCATATTTACCAAAAATGTCGTACAATTCCTCGTCTTTGAGTTCATATGGAAGATTACTAACGATTAAAATTCTACTAACATTGGGCGTTAATTTAGTACTTTTACTTTTCTAAATATAATTATTGATATTTTAAAATAATTATTTTAAAAAAATCAAAACTGTAAATTATATGAAATTACTTTAAACTAATATTTAAGCAAATTTGCTTTAAAAATTACTTATCTAAATATTCAAAGTTGATTTACTTAAACAAATTAAATTAAATATACAAATTAAATTAAAATCACATCAAATGAAAATTACATTATAATTCATTTTAAAGTAAATTATTATTATTATTTTAAAGCAAAACATTAATAACAACTGAAAACTTAAAAACTGTATCAGATAGAGTAACGAATAAATGAAATAATTTAACGAAAATTGGATAAGAAAATCCATACTAATGCAGGATTGCTCTTTGATATGTAAAAATAATTATATCAAAAACCAATATAAAAAATTTAAAAATCTATTATCTCAAATACATTGGGCAATATGCAAATGAAATGAAACAAACCAGGAATCTATCGATTTCCATCCAATTATTTGATTGGTCAACGTTGAATATCCAATAGACAATAAATTTCTCACAGGTCCCTTAAAATTGTCTCAAATAAATTTTCAGTTAATAAAAAGTTTAATATTCACCATTTTGTTAGCAGCTTGAGTAAAATAGGGGGGAAAAATTAAATAATATTACATATTTAATACAAACTATTAATGAGAAAGGAATATTTTAATTATGTAATGATTAGGGGAAAATTCGGGACAAGAAAAGTGTTTGTTATTCCACAATCCTGAGAAATATAAACAAATGGAAGAAGTGAGAAAATAAAAGGGAAATAACAAATAATAGAAAAAAAATCAAACAATAAAATAATAAAACATGTCAAGGTCATTTTAAGTACGAAGCGAATAAGAAAAAATAATAATAATAAAAACAAAATGGAAAATGAAGTGACATATCTCGATAGTCTGGTTGAGATAAGAAAATGAATGGGATATCTCGACAGTTTTAAGGGATATTAAGAAAATTGAAGAGGATCAAAATGGAATTGGCGAGAATAGATATTGAAATCGAAGCGTATATCACTAAGTGACATTTGGTTATAAAGTATAAAAAGGAAGCGCAACTGGAATCAAGAGAGAAAAATTGGAAAGGAGAAAATTACGGAAAATTATTGAAAGAGCAGTTGGAATCAAGGATAAAAGAAGTTTGAAGCAGAAATTAGACTATACGAGAACGAAAATAATAAAGAAAGTTGGAAAAAGACAAAATTGTGAAAAAGAAATGAAGTGAAATCAAAGTTATTGAAAAAATTCAAGTCAAATCAAAGCAACTAAATCAGGCTTATCGATCTCAGAAACCCGTCACAGTAGTCAAGTGATTGGGAAGTCCAATAGATCAGAAAAGTGCTATTCTTCCTGAAGGGTCGTAATAAGCATCAAGTTGTGACTGTAAGATAATTCTTTGTCATTTCAAAGTGTGTTAATCAATAAAGTTTATATCGTTTGGAGTTCATTATTGTTTAAAAGCACGCTTGAAGTCAGATTGACAATACATCCTATTTAAATTCACCGACAACCCCTAACAATATTAATTAACTTATTATCGACTAGCATGTGGTTAAAATTTTTCAAATGTTGTTCACTGTCCATTATAATAAATCAGAATAGTTGTTTTATAAAAATAAACAGATGAGAAAACAAGTTGTCATTAAATAAATAAAATAAATGTACAGTGGTACCTCAGTTTACGAACATCAAAATATAAAATGACAAAGTGTAGATATTTAAAATTTTTAGTGTTTAAATAAACAATTTTAATATGAAATATTTTAAAACATTGCATAACTTTAAATAAATACATGTTGTGATATTTATTGCAATTAATAGTTAATCTTAATAATTTAATTAATGTGTTGTTATACTATTTGTGATAATATTTTATAAATCTTATTCCTTCATGCTACCATCAAAATCTTGTTCAAAGAGCAGAAAAATATCTATTGAAAAAAAGAAAGAAATTGTGTAGAAACATGAGATGTGCATTTGTACAACCAATATTTCAAGAGATTTTAATTTACCGAAATCAAAAAACAAAGATTTAATTAAAGTAGCCGATGTTGCAAAGGGAGTGAATTTCTTGATAAAACGAAGACCGCAAATAATAAAGGAGGTAGAGAAATTATTATTAATTTGGATAAATCAAAAACAGCTTTCTGGTGATAGTGAATTGATAATACGTGAAAAAGCTTACCAAATATATAAAGATTTATTTAAGCAGATCTCCGAAATCAATGACATTGATAATGGACTTTTTAAGCCTAGTAGGGGATGGTTCGAAAAGTTTCGTAAAAGAAGTGGTATTCATATTGTGGTTAGACATGGAGAAATTTCAAGCCGCGGAAATATTTTTTAAAAGGTTTTATAGAGTTTATTGCAAATGAGGGTTATGTTTCACAACAAGTTTTTAATTGTAATGAGACTGGACTTTTTTGGAAGCGAATGCCCAAAAAAACTTTATTACACAGGAAGAAAAATCAATGTCTGAACATAAGCCGATGAAAGAAAGGCTAATTCTTTTACTATGTAGCAATTCAAGTGAAGATTTTATATCGAAGCCGATGCTAGTATACCATTCAGAAAATCCACGAGTTTTTAAAAAAAAGAATGATTAAGTCTAAATTGCCTGTGGTTTGGAAATCAAACACTAAAGCCTGGATGACAAAGCTTTTTTTATGGATTGGTTGCGTGCTATATTTGCACCTGGTGGCAGGGATGCGAGATTTTGAAAAATCATATCGGGAATAAAAAAACAAAAAAAATCAATTATATTTTGTGAAAAAATATAAATTCATTCATATTTATTATATGCATTTATAAATAAAATATATTAGAAAAAATAAAAAAATAAGTTTCGTTTAATTTTATGGTTTTTTTTTAAAAAAATCCTTTCAAGATGGGTAAAATCTATTCAAAATCTAAAACTGTTCAATATCGGGAGTTACGGTTCATATATCGGGAGACGGGAATATGCGTTCCATATCGGGAGACTCCTGGTGAAATCGGGAGGTCTGGTAAGCCTGCCTGATGGGCAAAAATATTTGCAGGAAAATAAATTAATGCACCTTTACATCCTTGTAATATTGAAGTTGATTTGATTGATGAACTTAACTTCATAAAAGTCATGTATCTCCCGCCTAATACAACCCCTTTGATTCAGCCTATGGATCAAGAAGTGATTGCAATTTTAAAAAATTGTACATGAAAGAATTATTTTCAAAATGTTTTGAAATTACCAATGATACTGACCTAAATCTAAGGGAATTTTAATATATCCTTCATTGCATAAATTTTATTGAAAAAGCATGGATTGGTGTTACTTGTCGTACCTTGAACAAGGCGTAGGAAAAACTTTGGCTGGATTGTTTGAAAGAAATATGTGTTGGCCCTTATGAAGTCATGTCCGCAGTTGATGCAGTAAAAGATATCGTGTCAAGATATAATGTTAATATCGTGTCAAACAAAATGTACAATCCAATAAATTTTATAAATAGTTTCTGTTAATTGAAATTACGATAATTCTATAATTGTATTTGATTGGTTAATTTCATTTGCAATTAGGTTTAAATATCAATAAAAGATAAAGAAAAAATGGAAATTCATACCATTCGGCTCAGCCTTAATCCTATGAGCTACGTAATTGCGTGAATCTTCGATTGCCGATTTAACTATCATGCCTAAATCAAAATATTTCATAAAAAATTTATTTTCAAATATATTAATACCGGCTTTGTAAGAACTACTTGGATTGTGCCAGAATTCTGTCAATAATTTTTGGATCAAGAGAAGTCGTGGCATTGTAATCCATATATATTTTGCTATCGTTCATTTTGTTAATTTAATAAGTATAAATTAAATAAGTATTTATAAAGTAGCAAAAACATAAGACATGCTTATTTAAATATGATTTTCGCGTCAATCTCCATTAAAGTAATATTTAAACACTTAAGTAATTCTTTCTAGTGTTTTTGACAAAAATTTTCTATGATAAATATTTACCAAGATGAAAAGACATGAATGATATTTAATTTTAATGTTTTTAATTTGTTTCTAATTTTTTGCTTTGATTTGTTTCTAACTTTTTTATCTGCCTGAGATTTAATTAAACCGATTGATCGAATTTTCCATCTGTTCTAAAGATGTTCAGTACTTCCTTTTTAGGTTTTATAAAATAAAAATCTTATATGAAAAACTAGTGTCGAAAATTCAGGATATATTGATTGAAAAGTTGATTCGAAGCAGTAATGAATATAAATTGAATTTTATTGAAAATTAAAATGTTTTTATGTAATTTGTCCAAACTCATTTTAACTTACCTTAATCGTAACTGGTTGAATTTTGAATACTTTCTCGGGGAAAAACATGAAAACCAAAAATTTTAAACATTTAAAAACTATTTTGGTAATATTATATTTGTTTCTACTTAAGGGCATCTTATTTTAATTTTTTAGAGTTGCATATTAACCTATCAACAGGTCTTCCTGAAACTCCTTGATGACTATTTCACATGTTGTAGGAGCAATGTGTGGCAAAAACAGTGGTTCTATTACACGCTGTCTTCAAAAATGTACAAATGAAACATGAACTCATTGCATTATTCATTGTTTTGAGCGATGAGAATTATGTACTCTTAATTAGCTGATATATTTTCGAAATTAAATTAGTAGATCAAAGAATAAATGGAATTGATATTTCCGGTTTTTGATAAAATAAAAGCTTTTTGAAAAAACCTATTGTTGTGGAAAAGTTATAACTATGACTGTTTTAATACATTACAAACTTTTATTGTTGAAAATGAAATAACGCCAAGTAATGATTTTAGTTTTGTAATAATTGAATATTTGGACAAACTTATGGAAAGTTTCAGTTTCTTTTTACACGAAGAAATCAAAATTCTCGATAAATATACATAAATATTCTTTTCAAAATGGTTCAGCGACTGACATATTGTTGGGGTATCACGAAAAAGCACAGTAAAATCGATAAAACACAAAAAAAATGATAAAAGTGCAATATTAATTAAAAAATGTATAAAATTCGAAAGTAATAATGATCGGGGGGAAATTGGTATGGTTGAACGCCAAATTGAGAGACGAGTCCGGAAATAATAATAAAAATTGAGTGAAGGGTCCCTAGAAAATGATATAAAATAAAAAAGGAAATTAATTAAGAAAATTAATTACTAATGGGAAGCCCGAGTCAATGGGAAGCCCGAGGCAATGGAAAACCCGAGAGATGTGGAAAACCCGAGAGATGTGGAAAAGCCGAGAGCTGAGGAAAACCCGAGAGATAAGGAAAACTCGGCGCATAGACGGAATAATATAGTAGGATAAATTAGCCTAAACAACGTCAAACGTTGTTGACAAATGTCGGTCTGAAAGGTAATTATTAATGATAATTTGATAATGCAGAACCTATTGTTGACAATCGTCGGAAAACAGTCTGAGCAGGAGTATAAAAGAAAGAGGGAAAAACACGAGAGGACCACAACTCATCAGACAAGAAAAGAGGACCAGAATTCCTCAGACAAGAAAAGAGACATTATCAACCAGACAAGAAAGGACAATTATTATTAACTAGATACGAGAGAGCAGATATTATTAACTAGAGTGAATCGACGTGAACGAGCAGTAGTAGGTTAGTAGAGAAATCCAAATCCAAGTAAAAGTCAAGGTTATCTATCAGACAGGGTGGTTCTCCCTTGGACAACCTACCCTAAGATAATCCGAGCCAAACAGTGGTTAAAAGGTGCAAATCAAGTAGTGAAATTGTGATTACAAATATTGAACCAAAGGAGTGATTTGTTATTGTGATAAAGTGCAAATAAAATTATTCTGTGTTGGGTTTGCTTATTTGATCGAAAAAGGACACGAGGAGTCAGAGGGAACCGACTTTCAATAATAATAACCCAACAATATTGACAAAAGCTGTTGAAGAAATGATTGAGATGTGTGAGGAATGTGATCTCAAAATTAATTTTGACCGAAAAAAATTGACTATTTTGCTTGTGGTTACAAAATTCATATCCAATTTTACACACTACGTCTTATATGTGTGAAATTGCATTTTCAGTAACATTTGCAAATATTAACAAATATCGCAATAAATCACAACTATCAAACTCACTTCGCCTAAAAATAACTAATACAAAAGTAGATGTCAAAGATTTTATTAGCAAAAATGGAAAATTTTATCTCATTAATTAATTATTTTAATTAATAAATTTACGAATTAAAGTTTTTACTATATTTACAGATGGGACGCAAAACCTTCCGGTTTTAATTAGTGGGTCCGAAGTGGTAAAAGTTTGGGAACCTCTGATTTAGATTGCTACATGGATTACTAAAGATATAATTCATAAAGGTATTTTTTCGATGGTGACGTCGAATCACTTCGAATGTGATTACCTTAAATTTATGTTTTCTTCACGTAGGACGCTAGCTCAGAGCCACAGATGTTGGAATGGTTCGGGCTCGGGACGGATACATCAGAGTTAATATACGCTCTTGGATGGAGCAATGGTTATACCAGCTTTTTTATGTTCATATCCCATTCAATATCGTTTTAAGCTTGCAAATGTGAAATGTCTAAGCACGCGATTCTTTATGGAATTTGTTAGACTGTTCTTGAAACTACTGATTGGCCAATCAAAATGCATTCGCCTTTTCAGACTTAAATCACATTTCTACAGTTTTGAGTAACACTGTATTAATACATCTGCGTTATGTAGTTAAGAATCTTTCACCATTCTCAATTTAATGGATTTCACCGACAAGGTTTTCTTCTTCTTTCTAAATAAATATCTTCCTTCATATAAGTATGGTCGGACAAATAATTTCTGTTGGGTGTTGTCCAATTGAATTGTTGAGAAAGATGACTCAATTTTCTCTATAAAGTCACCAAAATCATCTCCATTTGAAAATATATCTTTGACTGAAGATGATTCACAGTAATTCTCTGGTTGACAGTGTGATTAATTCGTGATAAGATTAAAATAAATATATATCAGAGTTTTATTAAAGAAAAGCAAACAATATACATATGCATTATACTGCATGTGTCTACAACAAATATATCATTGGGACAGATGCTAATTGACGAAACCAGAAAATTAATATAATAAATCAAACATGCCGGCCTTAATTATAAGTGCTAACATATAGGAGACAGGAAAATCAAATATTGTTGTCGTTATCAGTCATTTCTTTTCGATAAAGATTTGTCAAATCGAGATAGTGGAATTCTTTAATGATAGAGTTAGTAAAGTTAGTTGACATGGCTGGTAGAATTCAAGTCCATACAGAAATATTTAGAAGCCAACAACTCTATTCAAACATTTAATCATCACTGCCTCTATAATACAGCAATATTTTTATAAGTTTTACTCGCCATTTTCGGAACAGAAGCAATAGCAACTCACATTAGTGTTATGAAAATGTCAACTCAATTTTCTTTGTATTTTAGCTTATATACATTTTATATATATTGCTATATACATTTTGACTTACTCATATAATCACACGCATAAGCATTATTTGATGCGTCATATCAAAGTCAAAATTTCGTAAAAAACATAAAAAACGAAAAGCTAATCTAGCAGCTTCATGACATTCGAAATTTTATGTATCTTTTCTGTTACTGAATTCATTTAAAAGAACAAAATGATACCGATAAAATATAATTAACAAAAACTAAAATCGCTTAAAATTATTTATTTGACATCAACATTAAAAAGTAGCAAATAATCAGAATTACTATTGACTCTTTGATCCCATCAACTGCTCCTTAATCTTCACCAGTTCCGCATATCTCATCTGTAATTGATTTTCTCGGATTTTCTGCCGATCGACATCCAATTCCAGCGCTTCAATCCGATTAGCAATGGCCCTCTGTTCTTGCTCTCTAATCTTTTTCAATGAGCACAGCTCGATCTCATTGCGCTCGATATGATCATAGACGTCCGACACGGCTTTCTGTAGCAATTTCGATCGGGCCATGTATCCCCCGAACAGAGTTGTCAGTTTGTCTTCTTTCTTTTTCGCTTTCTTTGTCATATCGATATATTGAATCGTATACAAATCAAACAAATGCTTATAGGATTCAATCCGGTCTTTCCGACTGACGAGATTAGCTCTCGTGTACCGCTTCTCACTGGGGAAATAAAGAACCTGAGCCTTACATTCCTCCCAAACCTTTGAAAATGTCTCCTCGTTGACATCTCCGTGTCCCATTTCTTTCTTTATCATTTCCATTTCACCTTTCAACAGTGCATCGGCGGATTTCAACTCTTCTTCACTGTACTCCTCAAAAGCATTCAATTCCAGGAATTTGTGGCTCTCAGCCAGCAATTGCTCTGAGAGTTTCCGGCGTTCCGTGGCCGACATTGTTGTGTATTTGCCGGTTGCCTTGATTTCCACCGGATTTAGAATGTTATCCTTGTGCATCATTTTTATCATCTCTAATTTCACCAATTCGTCCGCTCGTTGAGAATCTGTCAATGGTGGGTCACCTTGTTGTGGAGGTGGCCTTAGGATCGTGTGATTGATTTCCATTGGCCTTGGGAGGTTTCTTTTGATGACTTGGCTTCGTTTCTCCCACATTGCCGCTTCCAGCTTCTTTCGCTCATTTTCTTTCATTCTATCGATGTCGTCTTGGTCCATTATTTCACCGGATGTGCCGAATTTCACAGAACTTCCAATATCAATAAACTCATCGACGGATTTCAGTTGTTCATTCATTGATTTAGGATCTTTGTTCGGCACTGGGATTTGGCTGAGATTCTCTTGAACAAGTTTTTTCTTATGCCCTAAATTGAATTTGGCTCCATCTCTACCTAGACTGAGGTTTGGAGTGTTGAAATTTGATTGTCCACCTGGGGTGCCAAAATTTGATTGGTCACCAGGAATTCCGAGTAAATTTCTTCTCAGTGACGTATTTGGTGTTTCTCCTATTTGCATTTTATTCCTATCCACCGAATTCAAGTCATATAATTCAGGATTGTTTCCACCTAATAATGGAGTTTTTGTGTAGTGCAATGAGCGGATATTTTCAGCTTGCATTGCCAGTCGATTTGTAGATGCCATTGGAGTTTTATCTGGTATTATCGTGCTGGCTTTCTCTCGCTCCGACATGTAGCCACCCAACAAATGCGATGTAGATCCGAAGCCTTCGTTAACTGCTGCATGGAGAGTTGCATCATTCTCATGGCTCATTTTTAATATGGTATGCATTTCTTCTTCACTGATCTTCGGTTCTGATAACATAAGTTTGCTGCGTTTTATTTGATTATCCTTCATTCCTTTATGAATTTCACCGGGAAGGTTTTCTTCTTCTTTCTTTCTCTTTAAATCAATATCTTTTTTCCTTTCTCTTTTTTCACGTTCTTCTCTAGTTTCGAATTCCAGCTCACATACTCGTTTTCCAATGACACTATCAGTTGCTTCGTATTTTTCTTGACTTGTGTCATGAAATCCTTTCGGAATTGGTTGATAAAATGGAATTTCTTCACTGTAATTAACTCCAGCGCGCTTTTTATTGCTTATACTTCTGCCAATAATACCAACCTCAGCTAATTCTCTTTTTTGTTGCACAGCAGCTAATCTTCTTGCCATTATTAATTGCCTTTCTCTACCTTTACGTTTAGCTTTTTTTCCTTGGGTATTGGCAAGCCTAGCGCGGGCTTCATTTAACATATCAATTTCATCTTCAGCCATATCAATTGGATCAGGCTTGGCTGGTCTGCTTTCTGGACGTAAATCATTATCATCTGCTCTTAGAGTGTCAAATTCCCCAACCCCTTCTTTAGCAGATCTTGTAATATCAATAAGATGAGAATATTGCTGCACACATTGAGCAGCAGTTCTACCAATTATGTCCGAAATAGTTCTCCATTGAGTTGGTAAAACTTTTCCCAAATGTAAAAGTTTTTCATTTTCTTCTTGAGTCCATTCTGTCTTCTTTACTGTTGGTGAAAGCCACTCGTACCAACGAGCTTTACATTGCTTATCTGACTTTCTATGAAGAAGAGATGCTACCCTAGCCCATTGATTAGTTCCATATTTCATAATAGCAGCTTTTAAAACTTCATCCTAAAATTAAAAAAAATGAATTACCATAGTACTTGAAAATAATATATAAATAGAAATTTATTTTAATAATGTTATTTATTACCTCTACATTAGTCCATACACCACCTTTTAATAAACGACCCATAAGAAAAAATGTGATTAGAATTTCTTAATCAAATGTTAAACAAATAAAATTTAAAATTTCGATTTTCAATAATATTATTTAAACAAATGTTATGAAAGTATTTAGCTTTTTAAACAAATACATAAAATAGTTATAATAAACTGTTCTTAATTTGCAAATTAACTTTATTAAATATAAATTTTATATAAAGTTTATATTAAAATTATTTTTTAATCAAGTGTAATAGTCGTATTTGTTGTCGAATATAATTTGATATATCTTAATTTTTTAAAAATTGCCGGCTTATGTGAAAAAATAGCTTTACAAATACCCATTTCAATTAGCAACCATTATATGATCTTTTGTATTTGCGTCAATTGGATAACCACCAACATAAAATAAGGTCTTTCTGAAACTGTTATTGTTTTGTCTCTCCAATGAGCTCTCATATCTGTATTTAACTTTCTTGACTCTTCTCTTTGACATCTATAATATATTTTACTTAACTTTCAAAAATGATTTACTTTAAAACGTTTTGATAAAAGTAAACTGAAATTTATTTCGGATGAACTTAGTAATTTAAAATAATAACTTATAATTAATTATATCAAATTATAAATAATAAATTATAACAATAATGTTAAATCGTGTCTATGAAACATTCGATTTCCTTTGTATATTGGTAATTTTTAAGTAGTGAAATTTTTTCGCCTACAACTTGGCATTCGTTGCGAAGCAATGATTGAACTGTCCCTGAGTGGGTGGATCGTCAGTATAAAATGAACGCTATTGCTAGTGCTATTATTGACTGGACGATCCATGGGTTCAACTAGCTGCCGATAGAAATACTATGTCCGAACTTGATTTTAAAGTCCCATTCTTCCCTCGTACTACTCAAAAGCTTATTCGTCGTTCCTTCATAAGCTGACTCCCTGAGGTATATATACCTGATGCAAAGCCTTATCATGCTATCGATCCACAAAAAGGAAATTTTGTTCATAGTGTTCATGAAATTCCATGGTTTATTTTATTATCGTTAAGTCTATCCTCATTGTCACTGTTAGTATTATTAATATACTATAATTATTATACGGGTCATCATTAGAACTATCATTGTCATTATTAAGAATATGATTTTTAGTAATATTATAATTATTACTACTATTATTAGTATTATTATCATCTCTTATCTCAGTATTATTATTAGCATTGACATTATTATCAATCTCTTTATTATTAATAATATTATACATTATCTTTTGATGTGCATTTCGAAACTATGAGTAATGATCCGCCTTTATTTATGTAAATTATTTTGTCCTTATATCTCAGATTTGAAGAAGTACTTTAATTATTCCAAAAATGTGCGCAGTGCCACACTTATTTTACATCTTAGAACAAAACAATTTATCTGAATTTAGAATATTATTTAAATTACTCATTTTACATAATTTTGGTAGTTCGGCTTAATATTTTTTCGACGGCTATTCAATTTAACTGCTGTGACGATTTCGTGATTTCCATATTACTTTTTCCTTTTCATTGGCCTTATGATCTATTTATTTCAATTTTATAGATTATTGGGTGTTCACGGAGTTATTGGTGTAATAGATTTTGAGCCTAGTTGGTACAGTGATTTGAGGTCGATTTTCTGACATCGGGCAACCAAAAGTAGGCTACCAAACCTCATCCAATTCTTCCTAATGTCATTATATCGGTCATTTTACGTTCAAGTCTTCTGTTCACTGACAGGGTTTTACGGTTATGGAGCTATTGCAGATAAACTGCGCTTACACAGTCCATTATATGTGTACGAGTTTAATAACTTGCGATATGTGAGGCGGAAAAATTCTGCTACATAAAAGTTTCAACCAAATAAAAATTTCGATGCTCAAAGGCGTTGACATAATAACTTATTCGTCATATTTCATAAACAATAGTCGAGCATATGGATATATTTAGCAATGCTTTCCTTCCGGTTCGCACCTGTTGGCGCGAACTGTTTGTTGTAAATCTTATGGTTCTTGCAAACTGTCTGTCAATAATTATCACATAAAATAAATTTACTTTGATAAATTCAAAAAAGTATACAAATTTTGAAAATTTGATCTAGTTTTCTTAAAGTTTGTAATTTTTTTGTATAATTCTATAAATTTGTTGTTTATTCATACACAAACAGTAGCATTGCATTCTAAATCATAAATATTAGGAAAAAATCATTACGAACCGGGTGATAAATTTTGGCAAACCATCGCTGAATATATTCTATACACCATTATACTTTCGAGAATTAACATGTTTGAAAAAAAACACTTACCAGTTTTGATTGTCCAAATACACGGCTCTCAGGAGGTTTTCACCAATACCAAATTCTAAAATTCATACTAAGATTTTATTCAGCAAATTTGGATGATAGTTTGGGAAAACAGATCGGTATATATACTTATAATTTCACTCTAACTTCGAGTGTTTTATACTGTGATAAAACAAAATTTGACCTTAAAATTATTTGTGTTATCTAAATCTAATTTTATTTATTTTCATTATTTAGATCAGGAGTCTCAAAATCAAACTGGCCTGCGGGCTGCATTAGACTAGTTACTAGTATCATGAGCCGGCGGGTAGGAACATAATTTTTTTTGAAAATAAATACTCGAGAATGTATCATAATTGCAATTTATTAGAAATAGGAAAAAAGCATTATTATGAACATAAAAATTTAATACAAAATTATTTAAATAAAGACAAACAAAGCTTCAAATGTAGTATTTTTATTTCTGGCTACTTAGTTTGTAACGTTTAGTCACTCAAAGTCACTGCAATATTAAATCATTTTTTAGTAGTAAATTGGTAATAAATTATGAGATTAATAAAAGTTTAGGTTATCTGGAATTTGTTATTGCTATCAACTAAGACACACTTTGGAGTCAGATCAATAATTGTTAATTTCAAATTGCATCTGCAACATCAACAATATTTAATGAAAAATATGTTTTACCATTGATATATTTTCGTGAAAATATATGTATTGGAAGGTTGGACAGAAGACGGCATCCGTATCATGTCACACCGTGAGTATTTTATTATCTGTTATTATTGAAATTTGATATTGCATAAGTAACAGGCTTCGTATACTTAAAATATAAAAGACTGAACAATAAATGTAAAAGAAATTTAATGAAAATTAGTTTAAAAATCTGGAAATGTTGAAAGAAAAACCTTGAAAAAAATTATTGAACTATGAATAAATTTTTGGAGAAATGATAATACTATTATACGTCAACACCCTGACTTTAATGGTGATTTAATAATTTTTCTGTCTCTAAATAACGATATTATGAATTTTTCTCTACATCTTATGATATTAAAATTATACATTTTTAAAATATCTTAAATCAAATGTTAGGAAAGATCTGATTCAATGAACTGTTGTGATGGAAAGAAATTTGTCGATTGAACTGAGACTCGATCTGACTCCTCGTCTTCACAAGCCTAAATAACTAAACAAATCCCAACAAAATCTTTATTTTCAAAATCAATCAAAATATTCAAGAACAAGGTAGACGCTCGATGGGTAACACCATCAATATTATTATCAAAGCACAATATAATTTTCCCGGTAAATGGTATCTGAGTGATTTATTGCCTTCTCTTAATTCCGGGGAACTTACTGATCATGGCAATTAGCTGAAAAAGCGAAAGGATTTCTTATTTTATCTTGGTGTTCATCAACCCATTGATCTGAAAATCAGTTGGGTACCCTTTGATTAATGACTTTTTGTTGAAACTTAATTAATTTGGTTTTGAGCCCCTGAATATTTACAGACCTCAGATCGAGTTAAGGTTATTTCAGTCCCCTTCAAAATTCCATTTCCCACCACCCCCGGAAAAATATAAATTTTTACTTTTTTTTGAATTTTAAATTAATTTTAAAAGATCTTGATAATCTATAAAATGTTTTATTTTTATTTCGAATATTTTTATATAACCCCAATAGAACTGAAACAAACAAAATCTTTTAATTTCTTCATTTTTGATGGATTATTTTCCTATTTCTTTTTCATTTTGTATAAAAATTTGTATATACTTGAACTTCAAGTGTCCTTAGAATTTATTTACCCATAATTATATAATAATGAACAAAAAGAAATTGAAATAGTTGAGTTTAGTCATTTACAGTTCCAGTTCCCAAAGTCCGCCACTTGAGAATGGGGTTAATGTTCCTGGAATAAATTGAAAAATTATTATTTTAAATCATTTAAACAGCAACTGTAAGGATGCAAATATTTGTTTTAAATAAGGAAAATAGACTTTATAATATTTATTATTATTATTATTATTATGATTATTATTATTATTAGTATAAAACGATGATTCCTTGGTGGCAGCATAAATTAATATTTCAAATAAGTGAACAACAAAATTAGCCATTGCTGCGAAGTAATAATTATATTTTTTAAAAAAGTTTCGATTATTATTTCGCAGCAAGGGCTTATTTTGTTATTCACTTATCTGATATTATTATTATTATTATTATTATTATTATTATTATTATTATTATGAATATTATAACAATAGACTAGCAGTTAAATAGCTAAAAAGTTTATATTTATTCTTGAACAAAACACGAGTCCAATCAGAATTGAATCACCTTTAGAAAAAATTATCCAATAAAAATGGAAAATTCATTTATTCAAGTTATTAATTTATTTATCCAGAATTTTGTCAAACAAAAAAAACAAAAATTGTCCTTGCAAATAGTTTAACGAACAAATGTCTTCTTACCAATGCACTGATGGATTAGTATCACACAATGCTTGCGCAACTGGATCAACAGGAAACATTAAGAGAACAACTGGGAAATTACACGAAAGACTTTGGCCTAATATCAAGTTGCAAAAATGGGGAAAAAATCGACGAATTCAAAGTGTTCATTCAGAAGAACCAACTTGCTCTTTGCAGAAATGCTATTCTGCCGATGATAACATGCTGGGAACGCACATGTCGTTAAGCAATTCGGTCGAGTGAGTTTTGTTTAATAACTTTAATTTTAAATAATTAATATAAAACTTTATTTGGTTAAGCAAATTAATCAGGAAGATTTATAATTTCACCATTAATCGAAAATAATATTTTTGTTGATCGATAAAAATTACCACAAAAAAACCACATCTTTCCAGAAAAGCATTTATCCGTTGTTGCTGCTTAATATACGCATAACTAATATTGGTCAAACATTAGTGATTATCCTTAAAAATTTATTGATCTTGTCATTTATCAAAAAACAAATCTTCTAAGAATAACACGAAAATTTTAGTTACCTTGATTTATTTTCTATCCAAATTTTTGTTTTTTTATTCGAATATTGTAAAAAGTCTATAATTTATAAAATCTAATAACCCCGAAACTGAAATTATTTAAAAAAAATATCGAAAAGATCCCTCGGAAAATTGATAATAATCCAAAAATTCAGACATCATTTTTTGAGAAATTTTATTTTTCTCTAAATTCAAAAATTTATTTGAATACTATAATTAAAATTTTACATTTAAAACGCATACTAAAATCCTAAATCTTTAAACAACACATAAATAATCTAACTTTCATTTATTATCAAAAATCATATGACGCCAATTTAAACTAAAAAATTTGCCAGAAAATTTCGACATTATTTTTTTTAATATATAAATTTCAAATGAAATCTAATCATTTTTCGTTGATTTAAACACACGCAACCCAGATGTAATTAAAATCTGGTGAATTGAATGAGTTACAAAAAAACTCAACAATTTTAGATAATTTAAATTAAATCATACATTTTCTTTTATGCTGTTTATTCATCCAGGATTTAAATTCAGTATACACAAGGGTTACCAATATAACTATTGGACTAAACCAAGATAATCATACATTATAGTAATAAATTTTTTCAAGATACAAAAACCAGGATCCATATTGGTACAGCATAGAAAAAGTCGGCCACACGGCAATGCGCAAGAAGACACTACACACCAATCTGCGTTCAGATAAATTTTCTATAATATAAAATAAAACCAAATTACACACAAACACACCTTGATTTTGTTCTTTGAACGTGCAGTGAGATAAACTCTACAACAAAGAAAATTAAAAAATAGTAGAAAAATAAAATAATGCACTTAAACATAATGCATAATAAAAAATACATAAACTTTCAATGTGTAGTCAATCAGCGTTGATACAAACCACTATAGTAAGTTAATTTATAGACATTTTTAGAGAAAAAAGATGGCGGAAAAAATACTTTGATTAAAATTTTGAGTTTTCTGCTCCGAATTTTCGTGTAAATTTACTTTAAAACTAAAATTAATTTAATATTTCATAAGTGTTCAGACATTTATGTCGAAATAATACAAAACCTGAGATCCAAAAAAAACATAAATTGTAAATTTTATATATAAGTTTTAAAAAATAATCATGAACCCAATTATTTTGTACATAATCGGAGATATTTTCCAAGATGTATAAAAAATACACATTTGTCATTTTTTTAACATTTTGTAGAATTTGCGATATTAGAAAAAGCACAATTTTTAATTTTTGATAAAATGTTTTCAGAATTTAAAAGCAAAAATTTGTTTAAATAGCAATGGTTTATTCTTAATAGTTTATAGTTCAAAACTACCTGACGAAGACTGTTATTCAGTCGAAATATATTGTAGCTGAATATATATTTTGGATTGGTGTTCTCTTTAATTTAGTTCATTGCCAATTTTGTGTGATTTTATATTTGTGATGATTAATTTTTTTATTACTCACTTTATTTTGAATTAATTCCCAAAATTAAATTATATCCTAAATATTCATAAACATTATTAAAATTAATATAAAAGTTAATATTAAAAGTTATATTTAAGAGACTGAATAATGATCTCATTTCCTTATGAAATCATAATTCAAATCTTAAAACTTTAAATTTAAGTCTTATAACTTTAAAAAATCACTTACTTTGCAGCCATTTCAAAAATGGCTGAAATCCATTGGTTTGTTTCAAAAAACAAAATTCAATAAGTTGATTTACGTATTAACTTGTATTATAAAGGAATTTATTTAATCGCGATTTGGTGTAGAATAGGCGTTTGTTTGCTTCTTAGTCCAATTGAATGTGGGATGACCTTGGAAAAATGACTTCAAATAAAGTGTAAGTTAGATAGTTGTCAAATAAGATAAAAAAACTAAAATTTTTAAAAAACCAAAAAATCTCAAGTACAAACTTTTTTAAAACTAAAGGTTTACAAAATCTTTTAGAAAAATAGTTATTTACTTGTTAATTTTGTCCTCTAAAATTTCAGTTACGTAACTAGAGAGCGGATTGTGCGATACATATTTTAATTATATTCTCCCTCTGTCCCAAATTATGGTATACATTTGTATAAAAAAAGTGGTATGTATGGATGGTAATCTAAATTTTTAGGGTTTTCTACTACATATTTATTAAAATCAAGTATTCATGTTGATTAATCTATGTCATTACTTGTAAATAATTTTTCTTTCATTTTATTACGTTTTTATTTTTGTCAAAAATTTATAAATATTTAAAATATGGAATCGGGAAATAGCAGGTTTGAAAGAAGATTAGCGTAATGAATTCAACCATGATCGCAAAGTGGGTTAATAGTTTAAAAATGCAACATATGAATAAAGAACAACTTCGTCAAGAGGGACGTTTGCCAGTATCTGTTATGTGCAGTCAAGACGCAGTTGATACGCACGACAAAATATTATGAGCACTAATCAATAAAATTTAATTACTAAATATATAATTTACAATATTATTTAATTATATTATTTAATTATTATATTAATTTTGAATTTTAATACAGAAAAAAAATAAAAAATTATTATTTTGTATACCATAATTTGGGACAGAGTGAGTATTATTTTATTTAATTATAATGAGCAAAATATTCATTACTGTGAAGACAGAAATTAATTATATAATATATTAAAATAAATTGAATTAAATCAAATTAAAACCTGAAAGAAAATACTTGATGATGATGTCAGTATTTTTATTGAAAAAGTCATCGTGCTGTTTTATTAAATAGAACAACGGAAGATTTATAATAAATATTTTATTCGATAACTTGGTCTTATTCTTAGCATGACGACCACAGATTTTACAAAAATGAAGATGGCAAAAAGTTGGATCGGATGACGATATTTCTAAACATTTATAACGGACTGCAGCCGTTATTTTGACCTTGGACGAACAACATCGAAATAAAGTTAAATACCTTATTTTCAAAGAAAACTCATAAAAAGATCAAGGATTTGAGTATAATTTTCTAGAAGCATCCTAAACCCAGAATCCTTGATCGAGGATATTTTGCAAAACAACAATTATGAAAAGGATTCAAAAATTTCGAAAAAGTTTAAAACCTACTGAAAAGATTAATAAGGCATCCTAAATAAAAGTGCTAGATGCAAAGAAGATTGAAGAAATCAAAAAATTTATAAGAAAATTTGACTCAGTTACTGAAGAAATTTCGCCTATATCATTAGCTCAAAAAAAAGAAAATTTCGCAAACGAGGTTAAAAGAAGGCAAGAAAGACATTCCAAGGTTCAAAGGAACATGTAAAACAAAAGTGTTGAATTTCGTAAAAAAATAGATTTTTTGTTGAGTTAATAATTAAGTAGGGCATGCCAGTCGACTGTGTACCAAACAGAAGAGACAATCATATTAATTATGTGGGAGAAAAGACCCTTCTAAGCAGCCAATGTCCAGATAATAAACTAAGAATTAAAATTTGATACGTGTGTAAAGAAGCAAAACAATTGAAAAATGAATGTTCAAGTATTTTGTGTTCAAATTGTAGAAGAGGTCACTTCAAATTTCAGCGCCATGACACATAAACATACAGAAGTTTGTAGAAATGAGGAAAACAATTATGACTCAATTCGGAATTTTAATGATGATTCAACGAGGGAACATGCTGTAGAAAACGATACTTATGAAGTAACCAGAATGGCTGATTTACCAATAGCCGGAGTTCATTCATGCAACAGGAAGATTTTGTCAATGCAATAACTCCTAGTAATGCTTGCTTTGTTAATTATTATGATGGTGCATGTTTTGATTTAAATAATTTTTATAATAATAATAATAATAATAATAATAATAATAATAATAATAATAATAATAATAATAATAAAATGTAATTAAAATAAATTTATTAATTTTAGAAGTAGTCTTGTAATTAATAAGGATAATAGTAATTATATTAAGAATAATTTTAATTGTAATTTAAATAATATTGTAAGTTCTAATAATTAATTTGTGAATAAGAGTAACAATGATAAAAATTAAGTATAAATTAATTAATAATTTAACAATTTAATTTAACAAATTAATTTAAACATTGGTAATTTAAATAATAATAGTTTATAAAATAAAATTGTAGTAAATTGAATGAGGTTTGTATATCTATTAAAAATATAAATGATATTTTGTTTAGTGTAAAGAGAGATTGGATATTTTGTACAATTAAAAATAATTTAAAAGAAAATAATGTATTTAATATTGTTTATGAGATAAAAGAGAGTAGACCTAGTAGGAAAATAGGAAAATGTAAAAGAAAATTAGCAGTTGATAACGTTGGATGTGCAAATGCTAGAACATTAAGAACAAAAGGTCAAGTTTTATTAGAAGTCGAAATTGATGGCCAAGTAGAAAAAATAGAATTTTTTTAGTAGCAAAAGAGTTGTAGAAATTGAATTACTTACTTAATTAAAAATAATATTAAATAAAATGAAACAATTGAAAAGACGATATAATAGTTATTTGCAGCATCGAGGCTAAATTTGCAGAAAAAATGACTTATAAAATAAGATTTTGGAAAGGGGGGAATATTTTAAAATTATTTAAAAATAATCAACTTTTCATAATAATAGAAAAAGATGACTGTATTTTTAGGGTTTAATAATTTATTAAATTTATTAATTTAATTTAATAAAGCACTCAATAAAAAACTTAGAAGAATCTCGTGAAATACCTTACCGGTAATTGTATGGAAGAGAGAAACAGATGAAATACCACAATGCTTACCTAGAGAAAGTTACAAGAGATAAACAATTTAATTAAAATAAATTAATCCCCTAATAGTAAACACTAGCCATTGAAAAACTCAAGTGGTGCGAAAAACTCAAGACATATAGAGAGCGGAGTTGTAAAGAATGCTAAGGGTTATAAATATGATAAATTTAATAATTATTGGGAACGTGTTATATGTGAATCATTGTTGATAAGGTCAGTGAATTCAAAGATTAATGTGCAAAATGCTAAAGTACGAATTTTTTTACATAGTTTGATTATGTAAAATTTTGATAAATAAAAATGTTGTTTATTTTTTAAAATTTTAATATTAATTTAAAGATTTTTATAGTATAAAATTTTTATTTTAAGTAAAATAAAAAACTAAAAGTTTGATGGGGATGAAGTTCAAAACCTCGCAGTATAAACTGCTCGTAAAGTAAGTCGTCTACCAACTATTTAATGCAAACACATAAATCATTAAAAATGATTCAAACATCCAAACTATTTTCATAGCCTGGTTACAGTTTAAATATATGGCTAAGCTATATCCATTAACTTGCGTTAATGAATAATAATATTGCCTCATTACGAGGATTGCACAAAATATCATTATTTTTAGACGAGATTTTAAATGGAATATAATTTTAAAAGTTAATTTAAAATTTTTCGACAAAATAGGTTATTAAAATATTTAAAAGTAATAAATTTTTGAGTATATAAATTAAATCCTTATTATTTTGGTTATTTTTTTTACCTGTTGATGACAGTGAATCTGTCGAAATATATCGGTAAAATGTGTTTTTGGATGGCACTTTCTTGTAGTTATTATTAATAAAAAACTTTTACTTTAATTTAAATAATAAATTTTTTTTAAATTAAACTACTTACAAAAGAAATATTCAAAAAAATTTTAAATGATATTCAATTCAAAAACAAAATAATGTTAATGTTAATTTAAACGATCGACCAATAAATTAAATTTTTTATTAAAAATAACCAAATACTTAGATATAATAATTTAGCAATTAAATATTTTTTGAAAACAACTACAACACTCCATATGCTTTCAATTTAAAATTCAAACAGTTTAAAAAGATTCAAAATTCAACTGTTCACAGCATTTTGCACAGCATTTTGCACATTAATTTTTATATTCAATAATCATATCAACAACACTTTACACATTTCACGTTTCCAATGATTATCAAACAATTACTTATAAACAAAATCTCAAAATAAATCATATTTTCTCTTCTAAATAAAGGAAAATTTTCAATATTTTATCAATATTAATTTATCATATAGTTCCTTTAAAATAAAAAAATGATGTATTTTCCCTTTTATTTAAAATTGTCTAAAGATTTTTTAAAACTAAAACAAAGCAAAATTTTCAATAACTTTTTCAATATTAAATTTTTTTGAAGTTTCTATAAAATGAAAAAAAAATATATTTTACTATATATTTAAGATTGTCTAAAGATTTTGAAAACTAAAATTTTTCTGAAAATAACATGACAATTACCGAAAGAAATGAGATTGAAATTGAAATTTGAGAAATTACACTTGATTGATTGACTCGATGTTTATAGAATAAAAATCGATTTTTTTTCACAATATTATCGATTTTAAAGAATTATAAAGTAAAACAAAATCAATAAATTTACAAAATAGTCAATAAATAATAAAAGTTTGATTTATTTCAGTTAAAAATATTTAAATTATTAAATTATTCAACTTGCATTTTTTTATTAAATTTTGTCAAAAATAATAACATTTTTTTAATGTTCATAGATAATTAAATTAAATTAGCTACATACGTTAAGTAGCTGATTTTGCCACTGACTGTTTCATATAACTCAATATTTTGACCACCCCATTAAGTTATATTTTTTAGAAATTTAGTTCAATATATATTTTTTATTTTTTAGATTTATAAATATTTTTTCTCAACTCTTTTTTCTTTTGCATATTAATTAAATAAATATGAAAAGTGAGTTTTTAATTTTAATCTAAAAATATATCGAAAAATAATCTGGTGTTATATTCATAAATATTACGTCAGTCGATATGCGTTTTATAAATATTTACTTAAATATTATTTAAATATTTATGAAAATAATCTCAGATTTATTGTTGATATATTTTTACATTTATTTGATTTGCGAAAAGAAAATTTTTAAAATCACCTTATTAAAACAAAAAAAGTATAAAAAAGACAAAGAAATAGTGGCATTTGTATTTAGTAAGAACTAAGCGCCCTTTCCACTCTTTCCTCTCGAAATTCAACTACAAAATGTATTCATTAAACTCGTCAACTAAGTTTGTCAAATTCTGATATTTCACATTATCAATTATCCATCTAAATCCCAAAGCGTGGAGATCTCACAAAAAAAGCGAAAATAAAAATTCAATTTTCCCATTTGTCACCCAGCTGCAATTAGGCTTATTTTTTTCGACGTAAATTGTCGAGCAAAGCAAATTTATTCCCAAATTAAATTGAACTTTTATAATTTTCAAATTCTTGTAATTTGTTTACGAAATTGCCAAATAATTTATTTATATATTCAGATTTGTTCTCCAATTATTGAGGCATCCGATCGGCTATTTTAGGGATGTCTCGGAAGAAAAGTGAAATATGAATAAAATACATTTTCAATATTTAAATAAATGAAATAGAATTAATTATCAGAGGCTTATCAATATATACGTCAATTTATGAAGTGTTTTAATTCTTCCTAGTCTTTTGATTAAACTAACCAACTTACATTGTGATATAGTTGTTATGAGATATTTGATTGCATTGACACTAATACTATATTATTCAACCAATTATAATTTAGTATGAATGATGCATGGTTTTTGATGAATGTTAAATGTCTGTATCCACAGATTAATCTTTCCTTTATTATTAATTCAATGATACACACACACACACATATATATATATAAACAATTATCACAACTTAGCAATATCTATAATTTAAGAAATAAAATAAATTATAAAACTAATGATATTATTTTAAACTATGTAATACAATGTATAATTACATTTTTGAATTTTAAAATTTATATATTTATTTTCATCTCCAAAAATTTTTTAATAATATATAACTCAAAAAATTTTCAAAACAACGTTATTTGACATTTTAATTTAATCATTCAATACATTTTGAAATAACAACAACAATCCACATACCCACAATTTAATATTCAAAATATTTAAAAAAATTCAAAATCCAAATGTTCACAGAATTTTGTACATTAGTATAAGTATAAAACGGTGATTCCTTGGTAGCAGCATAAATTAATATATCAGATAAGTGGATTATGAAATAAGCCCTTACTGCGAAGTAATAATTATATTGTTGAAAAATGTTTCTATTATAACAAGAAACTGAAGAGGATTATTTAATAATCGAAACTTTTTTCAACAATATAGTTATTACTTCGCAGCAAGGGCTTATTTTGTTACTCACTTATCTGATACATTTTTATATTAATTTATTAAATGCTTCCAATAGTAATTAGGGAATTTTAACAAAATATTAAAAACAGACATGCATATTTTACTTATATGTTTTATTTATATATTTTACTTTAATGTTTTTAGTTTTATTTAATTATTTAAGTGTAGTTTAAAATTTATAAAAAAATTGAATTGAGTAAGTTAATTATAATTAGTAATTAATAAGATTTAAAAAAAATATTTTTAAAATAAACTTATTTGGGTGCTATAGAAGTCACTGATGTTTTTTATTGAATGAAATTTGTGGTGAGAGAAAACACATTTCTCTGACCAAGTAGGAATCCTACAGTAAAGATGTCACCCAATTTAACAAGATTTTCAACACACAGGCAAGTTTGCGTGTTATCGATATTTTAAAATTTATGGATTTTTTATTTATAGAAAATTTTGTCCGGTCAAACCCGATGTATCTAATTGTCATAAATAAATTCTTTCACGTTATATTATAACAATTATTTTTTTATCAAAAAAATAAATAAAAGTAATTAAATCTTTTCATCGCTAGTAATTTAAATTATTGTTATTTTCTCGAAATATCCCACAATTAGAACTAATAAAAAATGTCACTTAAAATATATTTTTTTTCGTACGTAAATTACTTTCATTAAATTCTACAATTTACAAATCATTGTTCATTTTCCCAACAACCGATAAATTGCCAAATCTAATTATTTGAAACTAGATAAAGTATAAAATGTATCCTGTAAAGCGGTGAATTAAAAAATAAAAAAAATAGAAAAATAATTAAGGAATTAAAATAGTTTTTGGACAAGTTCAATCAACCTAATCCAATAAATCTTGTGAGAGATGAATTGAGAGATTGTTTTTCTCTTTATAATTTTCATTCTGTTTCTCGATAAATTCAAACAAACAAATCATTCGCTTCATTGAATACGCACAGACCTTTAAATCTGATCTAATCTTGATCAATCTATCAGCTGAATTTTATTTTTTATTTCTCCCCTTTTACTGTTTCATTTTAAAATAAATTGAAATCAAGTAAAATTTTACACGATTTAATTTTATTTTTGATATCATTTTATACGCGTCTTACGCACAATAAAATATTCTGCAATAAAAATATAAAATTAGATAATAATATAGTTGTTTTAAACAAAATTTCTAGGGGGGTTAAAGATTGAAGTTCTATAAATATACCAAGAAATTTTATTTAATAAATAGTTTTTTTGAGTTTTCATACGTACGTATGTAAAGAAAATTGAATCTCTTAAAAATGTACATATTCCGAATCTAACTTTACATAGTTACGGAGTTATCTAAAATTAACATTAGATAAATATTTAATAACAAAATTCTTATCCAAAACTTTTATTTAAAAACAATCAAAGAAAATAGGCAAAGTTTTAATAATTGAAATATGGCAACTATATATATATATATATATATATATATATATATATAGAATATCTAGTTTGCGTTTTCCAATTATTTCCAAAACAATCAATAGTTGTTAATACCGAAATTCTTCGACAAACCAATCAAAAATGATATCTGTTGATTATACTTACTAAACATTTGCAGTAAATTTAAAATTTTTTTTATTTTTTCCATAGAACCGAATATTTTATGAAAAAACTGGTTTCCGAAAGTTTCCTAAAAGCAATATTATAAAGATTAGGAAAATTTCGATAACGTCAGAGTTAGATTTTGATAATTTATTTTTACAACTCGAGAAACAATTAAATGTTATTTTTTAAAAGTAAAGTCAACAAATTATAAATGACCGATTTCAGTGATGGAAAATTAATCTAGTGGAAAAAAAATGAAACAAATTTGAATTTTTACAAATAAAAATTATTTCATTTAATTTTAAATTAAATTAAAAGTGATTTTATTGTATTCGCTTGAAATTATTTATGTTGTTTTTCATATTTCCATGTGACCTTGACTTTTAGAAAAAATGTTTAAATATTATATTGGTTAAAAAATTCATTTTGTGTGTTAATTTTATTATTAATATTATTATAATTAATTTTTTTATTATTATTATTATTATTATTATTGTTATTATTATTATTATTATTAATATTATTATTATTATTATTATTATTATTATTATTATTATTATTATTATTATTATTATTATTATTATTATTATTATTAAAACTTTCATTAAATTATGGATATATATATATATATATATATATATATATATATATATATATATATATGCAATTTCTAGTAACAAAAGGATTTCTTGTTAATAAAAGGAAAACTAATTAAAATAATCAGAAATATATATTTTAAAAAATGGTGGTTTTTTTATTGAAAAATGCTATGGTTATTTACTAATTTTTTTCAAAATTTATATAAATGTTTGAAATCAAAACATTTTCTGGAATTCACTGAAATTTTCACTGTATTTCTTTAAAGTAATTTTTTTATATTTAATTGTTTTAAAATTCATAGAAACTTAAAAAAATATTTGAATATAAAAAATATATTATGAAAAATATTACTTTGTTTATTTAACTTTTTCTAAGGTTGTTTAAATTAGTATAAAAAATTATTTCGTGAAACAAATCACACCCTACTACACCCGACTACATTTTAATAAAAACGATCTGGATTTTCTGTTATTTTAACATCTGGATAACAAGGTATTTATTTTTATACCTTCCAGCAAAATAAAAATTTAACAAATATCTTTCATAAAATCTTTAAAATCAGACGAATATTTTTAGTAAACTTTGCCATTCAGCGCCTTTTTTAACTGCTACATTAAAATCTTATTACAATCTTTATAAAAGTTGATAGCAACTACCAGAATTTTCAAGTTTAAGTAAATTTCATTGTATAAAGATCATTGAATAACAATAATAATAATAATAATAATAATAATAATAATAATAATAATAATAATAATAATAATAATAATAATAATAATAATAATAATAATAATAATAATAATAATAATAATAATAATAATAATAATAATAATAATAATAATAATAATAATAATAATAATAATAATAATAATAATAATAATAATAATAATAATAATAATAATAATAATAATAATAATAATAATAATAATAATAATAATAATAATAATAATAATAATAATAATAACAATAATAATAATAATAATAATATTCATTTTTATTAATCAATGAACATACTGCTGATGTAAGCTTATGAAGCATTTTTGAAAGCCAAATTTATTTTAGTCAAAATATATCTTGGGACACATTTTGTTCCTCAGGGTCCGGATAATCGAGAGTCTACTGTAATTACATTATTAAGTTGCAAAATTATAAATGATTATATAATTATTATAAAACTAAATAGATTATAGATGCTATTTAATAATTTTTTTTAGATCGTTAATTAAAACAAAGAAAAAAAGATAATAACTTCACTAAGTTTTGACATTCAGTCAAACAAGAGAGAAAAAGTTTATAACAATTTAAGAAAATATTCTTTATGAGCTGCTGTAAAAATATTTATCACTAGAGCCGTAAACATGGAAAAGAAGAAAAATAATTCCGGTGGTATAACGTTAGCCCTTAATTGCAATTATTCCTTCGTTTTCTATATAGGCAACAATTACGAAACATTAGACGAAATGTCATCCAAAGAAAAGGACAAAACTTTCAAGATTAATGTCTTACGGAATTCGAGAGCAATATTTACTCTGAAATTATATATTTGTTAAAAATCAAATTTTTTAAAATTTCTAACATTTTCATTTTTTATCCTTTGTCATTTCTTTCATATTTTAAACATTAAATCCTTCTTCCCAATGTCAATTAGGTTTTAATATATTTTGGCGCTTTATTGAAATTTTCAAAATAATATCTAAATAACAAATAAAAAATGAATGTCATTCAAATAAATATTATAATTGTTAAATTATTGTTTACATAAATATAAACAAATTCAAAAAATGCCAAATAAAAGTCAGGTGGGAATTCTAAATTGCAACTAATAAATGGAAAAATGTCTGAGAAACGAAAACAGTCGAATTATAAATAAACAAATTACATATTTAAAAAAAAGTGAAGCAACTTATTTTTGCTCAACATAAATATTAATTTGATTTTAATTGAATTTCAATAAACAATTCTAAATGCGTAAAAAACTTTTTAATTGAATAAGAAAACTAATGAAAATGAATTAAAAAAAACAATTAATTAAATTGTAATAACAAAAATCCCCATTTTTAGAGGGCTCTAAAAATAGGTGGCAATTGATAAATTTACAATTTATCAAATAATTTTGAAATTTGAATGGGTCAATATAAATGGTAAAAATATAAATTAATTAGATAATTAAAAATTGTTTATCTCATCAATCATTGTTAAGTAGAAAGCAAAATTAATGTTTTGACAAGCAAAGGATTAAGTGAGACTGTCATATTATATCAAATTGATTTTATTAAGGAAACCCGATGAAAGTTAAAACAAAATAAAATTATTTTTGTCTTTTTTTTATCCATTATAATTCAATCTAATCTTACAACAACTGAAGGATCTAGAATTGTAATTTATTAGTTTTAAGACCAACCAAATAAATTTTCTCATTATTTTGATCGTGAAAACAAAAAAAGTTAACTAAATAAAAGGTTATGAGTAAAATAACATTCCATGACTTAAATATTTGTTTTGTTAAACTAATTGTTATAATAATAAAACAATAAAGTCTTAATGACAAAATTTCTTGGTTTCTCCATATATGCCAACCTTTACAACAAAATGTAAGTTAAATAAAAATATTTTACTGAGAACTTTACGAAAAATAATCTTAAGTGAAAGTATTTATAAAAACGTAATTCGAAAAAATAATTAAGCCTTTTCCACAGTTTATTAATTGAAATATTTTGACTTAAAATAGGTTTTGTTTTCTCAGATAAAATATTTAGCTGATAGAATCTTTCTTTTCGTTTTGCTTCTCCAATTTTAAACATTTTAAAAATCAGTTGAATCAGTTGATATTTAAGGAGTGATCACGGTTAGGTTGAAAGCTTTTAATTAATAAAAATTGTGAAAAAAGGCTTATTTATTTATTTTAAATATGCTTCTACGGTTTATAATAGAAACAACAAAGTTTTTAAGTGTCTAAGACAAACTGTGTTGGATAACTTAAATTTAGCAATAAGAAAAAATAAATTTAAAAATCTTATTAAATTTAAATATTAAATAATAATATTTTAAATTAATTTTTAAAATATATATTTTTGTTTAAATAGTTATATCTTGTATGAGCACAAAAAATCACAAACAATAGGAGCAATAAAAAAAGAAATATTCAATCAGAAAAACCAGCTAAATTTCGCATTTCAAGTTGAAAGCTTTTAATTAATAAACACTGCGGAAAAGGCTTGTATATTATTCTGTCACATTTTATTGTCCTACAATGATTTTTATTAAAAATTTTCAATTCTACTTTTATAGCATTATGTTTTCTATAGTAAATTAATCAAAAAAATTTATTAACAATTTTAGTATTGTTTTGAATGACATAAACACAAAAATTACATTATTCACCTGTCAAACCTAATACCAAATTTGTAATTATTAACATAATATATAACATAATTAAATGACCGATTCATTCAAAAAAAATCATTTTTACATTTAAGTTAATAAATTATAATCTAGCGAAATAAAAATTCACAAAATATAACTTTATTAATAAAAAAATAATTTTATTCACATATTTATTGATAAGAAATATAAAATTTTTTTTTAGTATATCAAGTAAATTAATAATTTTGATATGATTCAATTTCAAAAAATTATATGAAAAAATTGTTTACATAATGTATCATTAAAACAAAACAGTTTTATATCTCTCCACAATAATAATTATTGTTGTCAGTTTAAAAATATCAAAAAATTACTACTTATTTTAGAAAAAAAATGATTCTAAAATTAGGAATAAAAGTCGAAAATTTCATTTAAATTATATGATAAATTTTACTATATTATAATTTTAAGTCTTTTGTTTTGTTTTGGTCATTTTAACGCTCCTACTGTGGACCGGGCTATCTATTGGTACCCCCTCCTCCCCATATATATTTAACCTGAGGAGAACCAATCTATTGGCCATCTAAAACACATGAAGGGAAAGGTGTTATGAATCAAAATCCTCTTTTATTTGTTAAAGTTTTAATTCAATATAAAATATTTTTGCATTACCAAGTGTTTTTTTTTATTCGAAAAAAGTTGTCAACATTTAATTGATGCATACAAACAAGCTTTAAAAAAATTAAAATAAGACACTATTAAATTAGAAATTAATATTATATAATTTCAAAGTCACACTAATGAATAAAAAACTTTTTTATTGTAAAATTTTAATTATTTACATAAAAATGTTTTATACATTTAATGAAAACGGTATAAAAAAGGAAATTGTGATAATTTTCGCGGAGAAATAATCTTTTGCGGTCTGGTCTCAATGTGACCGTGCTCGACTTTTGGTGAGCTCGAATTTCTTATATGGTACCAACAAGAGACAAATAAGCTAGATATAGAAATTGCATTAAATATCACTTTAAAACCGTTTTTTTATTCAGTCAGTCATTCGAAAACCAAAAAATAATATGATACTATTATTGATTAGAAGTAAAATATATAGATTTTTTACCATTGATCAATTTTCTTTACATTTTTTCACATTATAAATCAATATTTGACTTTTTTTTCAACTAAACATTTTAATAACAAAAAAAAAATTATTATTTATATTTAATATTTAACAAAGATAATATTTATTATTAACAGTGAGGAAATCATCTACGAGGACCATTGCATAGTGCCGAATATCCACATCAGAGCTGCAACAATTGACAAATTAGTAGAAGAATTACTGATTCACATTGGCAAGTAGTTGTTATTTTAGCATTGTTATATTACGTAACCTGACGTTTTGGCGCCGTCGGTAAAGCGAAGAAACTACGTCGTAAATAATATTAGAAATAGGAGAAGAGTTGAAAGCTATGACCAAAGGAATATAATTGAGTATTTTAAACAACATTATGATAAAATAGCTGTTTTCAGTTTCTTTTTACTTTAGTCTTTCTATTAGTATTTATTTTTTAATTTTTAATATTTCATCGCAAAAATGCTCAGAGTCAAAACGTCTTGTCTAACATTTATTATTATCATTTTAATATTATAATGGCACTCTCCAAACTTTAGGAAATCCGTTATAAAAAAAGCTGTATTTTTGTTATATTAATAAATTGTACACGTACATTGTACATATGTACATGTAATATGAAGTGCGATATTAACAGTTGAACTAAGAAAATAATAAATGTATTTAAAGTTGTCAACTATATATAATCTCAAAAATGTTTCATCACATTGGGAAATCTGTGAGGAAACTTTGAATCAGGCATTAAATTCTGTTTTTCTATAAATTTGTGTTTCAAAATGCAGTTCTTCTTTTTTCAATTAGTAGATCAAGAAACGACATTTTTAAATTAATTTCCTCTTTAAAGTAAAATTATATTGCTAAGTAAATTATTCATATAGTAAAAATTAGCAATACCTCTTCCCTACTTTTAAATATCAGAAAGATGTCATTGATATAACGTTTATATAATTTATGTTTATCTATATAGCATTTACTCTATAAATTTGACATAAAGACAGAAGCGAATGTCGGAGCTTAGAAAGAACCCGTAGCAATACTATCAATGTGTTTATATCGTGGATTATTAAAAATAAAGTGAACAATGAAAAATGTCAAACCAACGCTAAGCAACCCCGTTGATAATATTATGAAGTGATTTGTTAGTATTCCAGGATTTAGGATATAACTCAATTCTTTGAATTAAAGGAACATTCGTGGAAAGATTAACTATGAATTAGTGGAAACCATAATATTATTCAGCAAAATAAGAGATGCAAGTTAAAAACTGGCATTTCCATTTCTTAAGTGCTATTTAACAGTTTTAAAAATTATTGGAAACGTACTAATTGTAAAGCCTTGACTATAAAATCATTGAACCCAAATATCGAACTACAAAATGCATTATTCACGTGCATTTGGAGAGTTTTTTTATTAATTTTATCAGTAAAAATTTGTTGGATTTCGTGCAACTCATTATATATTTACTAGTAGAGTTATAAGTATGTTCGATTTATTGAAGTTGTTTAATGTCTGATTATGACAGCTGAGCTGTTGAAATATATTTCAAAAATATATTCAAAAAATAGCGTTCTCTTCTTCTTCTTCTTCTTCTTCTTATTCTTATTATTATTATTATTGTTATTATTATTATTATTGTTATTGTTATTATTATTATTATTGTTATTATTATTATTATTATTATTATTATTATTATTATTATTATTATTATTATTATTATTATTATTATTATCATTATTAATGATGTAATTATGAGTCAAACAATTTCTATGCAATTACTATTAGTCTAACATTTTCTAATTTTCAAGTTCTTTATATATAAAATATAATTCATTTATAATATTTGTTTTAATGATAACTAAATTTCATAAAACCTAAATAAAATTGAATTGCTTTTTCTAATATGTCACTGGGATCATTAAATGTTTATAGTTTTTTTCTTTTGAAAGAACAACTAATACTATTTATGCTGAGCATTTAAAACAAAAGATTACTATGGAAATAATTAAAGCCATTGATTGTTTTAATTGTATTTTTGTTAGTAAAAATAATTGTTATTTTTGATGCCTTAATGTTTAGAGATGATTGCTGTTTTTAAACATCAATTATTTATCATTTGATTACTTGTATAAACGATTAGAAAGAACATTTAATGCAGATTATACAGACGACCAGCAATAATGTCATTTATGTATTGAACGTAGGATTTTACGAAATTTTTGAAAGTGCAATTTTTTTATGTATAATACTTCTTTTTTTGGTTTTTTGCCCCCCCCTTCTGTCCAACGAGTTGATCTCCAATCAGATATTAAATGAAATTTGAATTTGAACCTAAATTAAATTGTATTTAAGTGCGCAATATGAACCTTCTGTATCTTGTCTGTGGTAGGTTGTTATAAAATGGTAACTTTTTCATGTCACAACTATGAGAAGGAGAGAAACCATTTTTGTAAAACATGTGGCAAAACAGTGTATGTTTATTATTTTGATACAACGTAGATGTGACTTCTTGGGCATGAGAATGATGTTGCACTGGTTATATCACGCCATTTGACCTGTGTTTATTCTATGACCTGACTTGAATCACAATATCATCTCAATTTATCCAAATTTTCTATCCGTTTCTAACACCCAAGAAACTAAAGATACAGATGTTAACTTATGCATATAAAATTAGAACTCTCAAGTTTCTCAAAGGGCTTGACAAAGATTGTGATACAAAGAAGTTTTTGAAGGTGAAACGTACCGATGCAGGTTATGATTTTCTGATCAAGAATATATCAAGCCTTAGTTCTAAAACTTTAAATGAAGAATATAAAAATCGTAACACTAAACGTCTACTACTCTTCAATAGTTGACCAATATCATTTTTATCCTATATTTTGCCTAACCGACATCCCAAAATATTTCCAAAGCTTACATTGCCATTTTATTTTTTACAGTTAAATAATTAATCATAATAATTATTTTCGAAATGTTTTTATTATTATTATTATTATTATTATTATTATTATTAATAATAATAATAATAATAACAATAATAATAATAATAATAATAATAATAATAATAATAATAATAATAATAATAATAATAATAATAATAATAATAAAAACCTTTCGAAAATAATTATTATGAATTATTATTTTTAAATACATAATATATTTTGAATATATAATAAAATGGTATCCGGACGATTCATCAGTGGACGATTCATCGGCGGACTGTTCATCGGGTGGACGGTTCATCGGTGGATTGTTCATCGGCGGACGTTTCATAATTAGGACGCTTCATCGGTGGACGATTCACAGGAAAAATATATAATTTATTTATATTATTTAAATATTTTAGTTAAATATAGTATGGGTAACCCCCCAAAAATCAGTGTAGGGTTAGTTAGGATTAATATATTATAATTAAAAAATTTTCTTTCCTTCCATGACAAATTTTCAAAAAAGTTTTCTATGATTCATGGAATATAAATTTTAATCGTTTAATTAAAAAATTCTTTTTGAGATTCGAACCCGCCTATAAGAATGAACCCAAAGGGTATGCTTACCGGAAATTTAACTACAACGTTAAGCTACAGTATCGTGTCTTTTATACATTTTCGTCGTCCTACTTCTATTCAGTAAGTAACGGTGGTTTTTATACGTGATATCATGGGCGGTAGAGTACTGGATAATTACTTGACATGCCGAGGTTGTCATTCACTGCTGGACCGTCCTCCGATGAACCGTCCACCAGATGAAACGTCCTAGAACCAATAAAATATATATTACTGGTTGAGTATTGGTTTAAACAAACAAACAAATAAAAACCGACAGCTGAAAATATATTTTAAAAATACGTGTCAATAGAAATTAGAATAGCATTATAACAATATGCAATAAAAATATATTTTTTAATATTTAAATAATTATAATATTAGTAATATTTAAACAATGATAATAGAATGAAACCCAACAGCTAGTATTTTTAATAGTCTTATATCTATTAAAAAAAGATTCTTTTAATTTTAATTAAAAATTAATCTTATTTTAACTTTTAACTGTGCATGATTGCGTAAGTGCAAAATTAATTATCACTGTGGTTCAAGCGTATCAGACGCAGAACGGTGTAAATTAGCACGTATCTCATACAAAACTCCTGTCAAACTTTGCACATTTGGAATCTATTTAAAATATTTATTTATCAAAACGCAAAAATCACTTTTCAACTAACATATTAATTTGAACATAAAACTCAAGAAAAAATAAAATGACAATAAAAAAACTTTTATTAAGATTTTATGTAGATATAAATAACAACAGGAATCAAATTTGATTTGATCTTGTTTTAATAAATTTCTTTTTTTTTGTGAAAGAATCTTTTCTTGTTATCTCAAAGAAAATTGCATGGAAATTGAACTATTTGTGAATTTTTAATATAATTTAAATATTAAATTTGTTTTACTATTGATACTGATTTTTAATTACAAATTAAATTTCAAAATACAATTGGTTTTTTATTTTTGTGATTTTAAATATGTATATCAATTCTGACCCAAGCCAACTTTTGAAGTCTCAGAGCCATTATCTTAACAGTGAACTCTTCGAAGATCCAGCGATGTCGATTTCCAGCGTAGACATAGACAGATAGGATCAGTTCTTTATTTAAAAACTCCTGCTTTTGTTCAGAAGTCTAACTGGTCATTTTTTAAGTCAAAAAGGTTAAGTTATTACAATTCCATTGAAAATGATAAAATGGTTAAAGGGTATCTTTGACTTAAGATATATCATTAATTTTATTATTTAAGAATATTTGCTTTATTAAAATCTTTTACATTTGAAAGTCTACCATTTCTTAGGATGCATACTTTTAATAAACGTTTATCCTAAGACTACTGTTTTGTTTTGAGTTTCCCAACTTATGATCATTTTCCTATTCACTCTAATGACCATTCTGATAGTTCTATTTAATTACCAACATAACTTTACCTTTTATTTGTTTTAAAATACCTCTTAATAACTATAGTAACCACTTTTTATTACAACTTGACACATTTTTGATTAACATTATTTTATTATCGGTATTATTAAGTATCATAGAAAACATTTTTACTTAGTTTTTAAATTATTTTTAATTAACATTTTTTATTAATAACCAAAAGACTTTTTATCATTGGTAGGTTATTACTAATTTATATATTTTATATTTTTGACAATATAAACATTGATTTAAACAATAAAAGTTTAAATTATTTTCATTCAGCTACTTTTCATGGTCATAAATATATATGATAATTTTTAATAAATGATCTTTTTTTAATGGATGAAAATAATGAATATTTTCCGCTGTAGACAGTAGGCAGTGAAGTAAATGAGATGATAATAATTACAAACTAAAATTAACTTTTAAATATTTTCCGGCTATAATTAAAAGGTTGCATTTATTTTTATTTTAATATAATAATTTCACGATTTTTAATAAATATAATAATAATAATAATAATAATAATAATAATAATAATAATAATAATAATAATAATAATAATAATAATAATAATAATAATAATAATAATATAAAACTGTTTAGTTATTATTTACAACTGTTCAGTAAGAACTGGGTCTCTGACCCCATGTGCTCTCTAAACACCACTGAAGTAACTCAACTCAGAAACAATTATTATTGGTACAAAATGTTCTTACAAAGCAGCTTACAAATTTATATTTGATTCTAGGGGCAGGTATCCACGTGTAAAACCGCCTCAAGTGTTATTAAACACAATTGAAACTCTCAACTAAATTCTTAAATAATTTTATATTATAATTTTCGTAATTTTCTCGTCAATTGGCGTAAGCACATATCCATTTCCCCAAGGGAATATTGATTTATGATTTTAATTAATCTTTTAATTAATTATTTTATTTTATGATAGTATGTTAGTAGCAGCATAAATAAAAATATGCCTTAGCTTATGTATTATTAATAATAAATTTTTTGTAGAAAAGGGGTATTTTGTTATTTATTTACTTGTCTAAAAAAAATAATGATTTTATTATTCACTAATGTCTGATTCTAATCAAAGAATATGCGATACATTAAATAATATCCAGTGCAATTCCCAATGTATCGAATAATGATGATGATAATAATAATAATAATAATAATAATAATAATAATAATAATAATAATAATAATAATAATAATAATAATAATAATAATATTAATAATAATATTAATAATAATAATAATAATAATAATAATAACGATAATAATAATAATAATAATAATAATAATAATAATAACGATAATAATAATAATAATAATAATAATAATAATTATTATTATTATTATTATTATTATTATAATTATTATTATTATTATTTATTTGAAATAATTTCGTTTAAATATAAAATTCAACTTTTTCCAGAACAGAGTTGTGAATCTCTTGATGATATATCTGATGACAATCTAGTTTTCCCAAAAATATTCTTTCTCGTCCACAATTGGTTTTCGACTTCAGAATCAATTGGAAGAAAGTTGTACAATAATGCAGACATTAAACATAAAAGTGATTCGTCTTTTGAAGATGACAGAATTCTTCGTTCAAACAGAAAATTTAAAATTGGCGGAGTTACTTTAGCATTTTGGTAAAACATGATTATTAATTTAGTTAAGAGATAGCTTTAATCTTTTTTTTTAATTTAACATAATTTCATTACTGCCTAATTAATAAATTAACAGTGATAAATTGAATAATAAAATAATAATAATAATAATAATAATAATAATAATAATAATAATCTTTTTTTCCGGCTTCTATACAAAACTATTGTTTCTTGGTAGACCCTTAATTTAAATGTTAAACAATAAATATTTATTAATTTGACATTATTAATTATTAATTAAGTTTTATAAGTTGAGAATTTTTGATTATAAAGTGATTCAATTTAATTAACATCATAATTACATAGAATATTCAAAGTGTGGTTCTGTTTTCTTTGAAATCTATTTTCTGCATTTATACATTTTTTGAAACATATTTATGCATTTTTAAAATTTTAAAATAATTATTTATTAAATATTTTTTTAAAAAGTCAATATATTTGCATGATATTAAATGTAGAATAGTGTCTTTGAAATTGCTTTATATATTCAATGAAAAGATAATCAAATTCAGTACAAATTCCATATTATTTCTCTGCGCCAATTAATTGATTATTTATATATAATTATAAAATTTTATTTTATTTAAAAAATTTATAAATTAATTTTAATTGCATTTGTACAAAATTTATTTTTTGGCAAAGTAAGATAAAAATATTGAAAAAATGGTTTAGCATATGTAATTTTACAGTAGCTAAATTTGGTGAAAATAATAACGAAAAGGTTTTTATTATAAAGTATGTCATAAATACTAATTAACATTGACATATTGCATATGCACTTTATTAATTCAAAAGAAAACAAAAGAATTGTCTTAGTAGCAGACACATAAATATTGCCATTAATTATTATTATTCTCTGAGAAATTTAATATACCAACCTATATGGTAATTGAATAAAAAAGGCAGAAATATATATATATATATATATATATATATATATATATATATATATATATATATATATAGAGAGAGAGAGAGAGAGAGAGTATCTGCCACTTTATATGTCACCTTTTATTATTAACTTCCGTTTTGTATTTACCATAATTTTGTAATTTAATTGAGTCTCAGTCATTTTTAATAGTATTTATTTCTAAATTATTGACTCGCTTAATATTGACTTTCGCCTTGTAATAACCTTATTTTTTAGGTGGTTTCAAATCGTTACATATAATTTTCGTTACTTATAATTTACCTTTACGCACAAGCTTATATAATTCACCAATTTAAGTGGAACATAATTTCAATGTACACGAATCATATGATCTCCGCTCAGCGCTAGCAAATCTTAAGAAAGGGAGAAGTAACACATTGGAAGAAGTGGGTCAAATTATTTTACTGCCGGCTATGGTAAAATAGTGTACTCATGCTTTTGAATGTAGGGTTAGGGTTAGGGTTAGGGGTTAGGGTTAGGGTTAGGGTTAGGGTTAGGGTTAGGGTTAAGGTTAGGTTAGGGTTAAAGTTAGGTTAAGGGTCAATATATTGATACATTTTCTGTATGTCTGCGTACACCTTTTTACAACACGGCCCTTTATTATTAACTTTCGTTTATTATTTACCACCAAATGGTGAAAAGGTAGGGGTCAATATAAAGTGGCGGACACACACATATATATATATATATATATAAATGAGTTTTAAAATTTTATTAAATAAAAGGATTTAATTTATACTAACAACATTAGCCTAAAAAAATTCAAATTTCAAAATTATCAAAATTTATAATTATAATAATAATAATAATAATAATAATAATAATAATAATAATAATAATAATAATAATAATAATTATAATTATAACAATAATATATTTTAATTATAATATATTAAATTATAAATTGAAAATTTCAGTTATAATATTAATTAAATAATTTAATTGTACGATTTCCATTTTTTTAATTAAACCTTGGCAATTGAATGAAATTCTGTGCCTTGCAATTAGATTGTATAACTGATGATAACATGCAGATAATAACTGTTTTTTTTCCAAGAATTATTTTAGATAAATTTCAGGTTTTATTTTTCCTATCATGTCTTTGAAACTGGCATAACATATTGTCATGACTGATTTATTTTTCTAAAAGGAAAACTAATTTTTAAAGCTTACTATAAATAATAAAATATAGTTAATATGAATATAATTACAATGAAATTTTCTCGTTCAGTTTGTGGATTGAATTCTATCCGAATGATTTCATGGGATCAGAGTCATGCATGCCCATACTCACGAAATTCATTGAGAGTCTCCAAGAAATGGGTAGAGAAGACTTAATTACCACTCTAGAAAAAAGCCTCAAGTAAGAAATAATTTTTTAATTACTGCCGATAATTATTAAAGATGTTTCAGTGAATTTTCTAATTTTGCATTTTGTTCCATTATCCCTTTATAATTAAATTTAATCATTGCGATTTTATGAAAATTATTCATTTTAGCAGTAGTCGGCTTAGATCTATATCATAATTTGTTTTGTATTGTTAATTTGTAGCATTTCGTTTGTATATTACTCATTATTATAAATTCTAACTTACACTTTAGTTACTTTTGTTTCTACCTGATAATGATAATGAATCTGCCGAAATACAGGATAAACCAATAAGTTTTGTTCTGTGCTCATACTCAGCTTTCCAATGCTGCAATGAGTGTATAGGTCTGCAACTTTGTGTGTCTATGCTATATATGTTGTAGATTTGTAAAATTTAAAAAAAAATCACTTATTAGTAATTTTTAACATTGCTATTGACTTTGATATGTCTTACATGGATTAAGCACTTTGAATTAATTTCTTGTTTTACTGAAATATTTTTTGTTTTCATTAGAATACGTCGATTTGAAATGAATTTCGTACGAGAGGATATCCGCAAGTTAATCTACTACAATTGGAAACGTGGATTAGTGCCTTCCCAGATTGCAAATGAAATAAATTTGACACTGGGGAAGGACACAACAAATGAGCGCACTTGTCGACGCTGGATTGCAAACTTCAAGGAGGGAAACCTTGATGTTGAAGACAAAAAGTGATGTGGGAGGCCCTCTCTTGATATCAACGACAAAATTCTAGTTCTTTTGCAGGAGCACAACAGTACTATGGAAATGAGCTTGGAGCTTGGAGTTTGTCAGCAGACATTTCGTAATCATCTGCTTGCAATGTGGATGAGTTACCTGTGCAACCACTGGATCCCATTTATTGACATTGGTTTTACTGTTCTGCCGCATCCCCCTTACTTCCCAGACCTCGCTCCATCAGATTCTTATTTGTTTTCCCCTTTGAAATCTGCGATTCGTGGAAGAGATTTCAAAGGAGCTGATGAAATTCAAATGGTTCTGGACGCTTGGTTGGAAAGTAATCCACTCGCTTCAATTCGATTTGCAATTTTAAATTTTTTATTTAAACATGTCCCATCTTATAAATTATTATTATAAAATAAGAAGTTTTCGATACCAGTATAAACTAAATTTTAAACAGGTAAATAGATAACAAGATAAGCCTTTAATAAAAACAATGATTGAAATTAATATAATAAATTAATGTATAATAAATTTAATGTTTGCTAATTGTGACACTCAACTGTATAAGAAAATGGAAACCGCAAGTAAACCAGATTTTGATTACTCAAGTTGAAAATTTTAAAAATATCATATATTATTTGCAGCAAATGCTTATCTTGTAATTTATTTAATTTTTAACATTATTATTATTATTATTATTATTATTATTATTATTATTATTATTATTATTATTATTATTATTATTATTATTATTGTCATCTTCAGGCACAAACACCAACTAAATAGTATAAATTAATTAATATAATTAAAACAAATTATTTTTTTATTAAATATTTTATTAAATAAATATTAAATAATTATTTCAATGCTTTTACACTAATTTTTAGAAATTTTTTTTATTATAATAAAATTTTATTATTATCATTATTAATATTATTATTATTATTATTATTATTATTATTATTATTATTATTATTGTTATTATTGTTATTATTATTATTATTATTATTATTATTATTATTATTATTATTATTATTATTATTATTAGTATTAGTATTTTGTTTGAAACTAAATTGATTCCATTGAATTAGTATTAATATTATTTTACAGTTCTTCATATGATCGCTCGCGAGGATTATCGTTGAGAATGTCAGTGAGACAGCCCGTATCTAATTCATTGAAACTCGCCAGCAGCAACAGCGAGACTTGCAGTCTCGTATTTAACCAAATCCATCCATTGAAACTAGCTGAACAGCTGACAGTTATTGAATTCAAAGCATTTCGAAGAATCACGGTAAATTAAAAAATTTGAATATTTCATTTATTGAAATACGAACAAACAAACAAAAAAATTATAAAATCCTAGAGAAATTTCTATTATTCATTGTAAAAAAAAGAAAATTTAATTTTACGAATTAGGATTTTGTTTAATTAAATATTTTCAACCCATTCAGATTTCGCCACATCATTTCATATTTGCTCAGCTAAACAATGAGGCGAAAATTCAATATTTGAACTAAATTATTTCTTAGAGAAATTTATTTGCGAATTTTTTCCCCAATTTATTCAAGGGATTAATTTTGATGAATTTCATTTTTTGGGGGTTTTTTTCGTTGGAATTTCATAGGTAATTTTTTTTGTTTTTCTAAATTCATTTTTTTTAAGATTTTGTCATCCGCTTCAAATTTTCGAGGTAGATTTTCCTCGAAAATGTTACGATGATTTTATGTAATAATTTGAGACGCTTCATTAATTTTTCTCCCTCAAAATACACTTGAAATGTTTTCTTATAATAATTAGGTTTCAACCAATGAAATAATTGGCACTTTATCTGCCATCAAAATTGTACGAATAGAAATTAAATCCAAATTGACCAATCATTGAGATTTCAACTATTGCTTGTAGTGCCTCCTTTAATACTTTAGCTTCAGATCATGCAATTGTTTCAAAACCTTTAAATAAATATGTTTTTGTCATTACCAATTTTATTTATCAATGATTGTAAAAGTTCCTCTATCTTTATATCACCTTATTTTTATCATCAATTCATTTACAGTGTTCAATACCAAAGGATATTTTGAAAGATTTTATTGAATATTCAAGAAGTGAACTTATTTATAATTCCCATATAAGATACATACACAAAAGTCTTTTAAATACTTACATTGAAATATTTTTTCAAGGCTTTTATGCACAGATCAGAAGTAAATTATCTTGATTTTCAAATCTTGCCTTGTAAAATTCATTTAACAACAAACACAAATTGCATGTGAGAAAAATTTATTTCATAATTTTAGGGCTAAACTGCACATTTTTTGGCGGTAGCAGACACACAAATAAAACATCCAAACAATATATTCGTTTAATAGCAAATAATTAAAAATGAGAACATATCTGCTTGATGTGGTTATACGATTGACAGAAAACTCCACTAAATCAAGACAATGAGATTTATATTCCTGAGAGGTTGTGTGAAAAATGAATATATAATATCAAAATGTAACTGTTGCATGTGTACAGCAATGACACATAGATACTTAGAAACACAAAATTCCGCTGAAAATTTTATTAACTTTTTTATTTTAACAAATATTAACTAATATTAATTATCTAGTACAGTTTAATAATTATTATTTTCTTAATAAATTCATAAGTTGATTTTTTAAATTTCCATTAACATTAATTAATAAATTAAAAATTAATCTAATTTTCAAAATTTCGAAACATTCTTAATTAATAAATTTAGTAAAATTAAGGATTTTAAACAAAATTTTTATATAAATTCCAAGTTAAATTTTTAATTTATAAATCAAAGCAAATTTGTTTTTCATTATACCATAAAACAAAACCATTTTTTATAAAGTAAAAAATTACTAATTTTAACTTGGTCAGGATTGAGCACAGTTTGTTCACTTGATTTGGTGAGCACTTCAATCAACTATAAGTTCCACTAACAATAATTTCAATTTAACAATGGTTGGTCATCCTAAGGAAAACCTCTCCCAAGTATAATAAATTATCTTTTTAGCCAAATAACTCAACTGATTTTCGATCATAACTGCAATTGGAAATAAATAAATTATGTTTGTATACAGTGAACTCCAAACCATCATAGATGCAAAATATTTTCCTTCTTTGACTTTCCTAAAGAAGACAATGTATAAACCAACTTTGCTTTCTTCGTTTGATATAATGAATCAAACAAATCAGTAAATCCTAAACTGTGGATCGAGGAAAATTTTGGAATGGTCAGCAAAGAAAAAAAATTACAGAGAAGAAAAATATTTTTTCAGATATATTTTAATACGTGGTCCGAGAAGTAACAAGTTTAAGAATATATATTCTAGACCCTGCTGCCGGATGCGATTAATAGAGACCATCTTTCTGCATTGCTGTTTCTGCTTCATCACGATTCTCTGAATCAATGTGGGCACAAGTTTGAGTTTTCATGTATTCCAAGGAATCATCCAGAGCTTCTTGATAAGCGCTTATAATTTTAGTCGGGTGGATTTTCTGTTGCAGTAATGCAGTCGCTTGACTTAATAATTCTCCGGCAAGAATAAATACTTCTTTAACATGTGTTCTGGAAATTTCAATAATTAATTTTGCTGCTGGTTGTTCAACATTAATTTCTCTTAAAATGGCATTTCCATCATTAGTCATTACAATGCCTCCAGTTGGACTCATTAACATTTTTCACATACCTCGTGGACCTAAGCAGGTTCTAATAACATCTACAACATGCTTAGCGGCTGCTATATTCTGTTCTTGAACTTTTTTACCTTGCACACGCCTAGCGTATGAATTTAAAATCATTACAGGCATTAAGACATTATCAGTTGATAAGTTAAATATTTTGAAATTAGACTAATTAAAACATTTATTTTTAAACTTTCGACAAAAAACTGACATCAAAACATCTAGTTAAAACAAGTCCATAGCCAAAGAAAAAGAAAATATTAATTTTTACAATTAAAAATCCTTTTAACTTTTTCCGGCAATTTCTATATTTTATTATTTTTTTTAATATTACGCTGGATCAATAATTTTATCTTCAAGTTTGTATTTATTTGATACCTTTGTTTAATTTGATTTAATTTGATATTTATTTATTTACCGTTTTCCTCTCTGAAATATAATGAATTTTCAAATTGTAATTATAATAATTTTTTTAAATTAATTTTTGACTGGTTTGTGAAACGTTTTGTGGAACACTTTAATTTTGATAATTATAAATGATTTAAAAGCAGCTTCAATAATGATTTTGTTTCTTTCAACGTCTTATCGCAGAAAATTACGGTTGTATAAAAATAAAATTCTAATACTGTAAATATCAGCGGGCAGTAATATTATGGACAAAATTTAAATCCCCCCCGACTTATTTATCAACTTCAATAACTTCAATAACTGTACATCTAAAATAGCAAGAGAATAATAAAAATAATAATAATAATAATAATAATAATAATAATAATAATAATAATAATAATAATAATAATAATAATAATAATAATAATAATAATAATAATAATAATAATAATAATAATAATAATAATAATAATAATAATAATAATAATAATAATAATAATAATAATAATAATAATAATATTTTCCACAAATTTTGACTATGAATCTACGAAAATATTACGTCACTTATAAACAAATCAGAGGTGAAAAACAAAAAACATCCTTATAATAATAACAATGATAATAATAACGAAAATAATAATAATTATAATTATAATTATAAATAATTAATAATAATAAAAATGATAATAATAATGATAATGATAATAAAAATTAATAATAAACAATTAAATCAAAAGAAATCTACAAGAATAAAAGTTTTCAGAAATAATATTTAATTAATGTAATTACTTTTAGATTAATTTAAACATTATTTTATGTTTTAAAATGGTCAAAACATCTACGTGACTGTTTTAGATAGCAATTACGGGAAAATGATTTTATTAGAGTGATTAATGGGAGTTATAACATCAAACACTCCTAATGATAATTACAAATCAAATAATACGTCTCATTAATAATATATTATTTTATCAATCAGAAATAAATCTATAGAAATTTTATTATACACGTTTTTTTGAGTAAACCATTCAATCGACAGTTTTATTATTTATTTTCATCCTTTTGTCTTGAGAAAATAATGAAATTGACAGTATTTTGGATAATAAATCTAATTTTACATATCTAATTTCTTTTTGAAATTTTAGCATTCGTCTATCTGATATATAATAATGTCGTTATTATTATTATTATTATTATTATTATTATTATTATTATTATTATTATTATTATTATTATTATTATTATTATATTTTTAAATTCTACACAATCTTTTACATTTATTGTAGTCATGCATCACAAAATTACGTTTACTGATATTAATCAATTCCCTCAGTCAAAATACAAATAAACACGATTACAATCTTATAATGCAAAACACAAACCCAAAAACAAACCTGCGTGGTAAAATAAATATATTTTAAATTGCTAAACAAAAATATTTTATTGAAAATTTATTAAATAAATTTTTAAGACTTGAGATTTATAAAGCAGATTTTATTATTAACATTATTATTATTATTATTATTATTATTATTATTATTATTATTATTATTATTATTATTATTATTATTATTATTATTATTATTATTATTATTATTTAGATACAAGATTTAAAGTTGTATTCTCTAACAGCTACGGTTAGAAACATTCCAACTTTGGAGAGATCCGTTTATATCTTTAATGGCCTCTCTCAATGGGTCCAATGCATGATTTTAAATAAAACTGCTCCGTCTGAAAGAGCTAAAGTTGTAGAAAAATTTCTTTTAATAGCTGAAGTTGGTTTGATTTTTAGAAATAAACTATATTTGATTATTTTATAACTTCTAAGCTTTCAATAATAAAAATTAAAGGATATTGTTAAATCACATTTAGTTTTGTTTTTCTCCAGAATGTTTTATCACCTGTATGCACAGTGATAAAATGTTTTGCAATTTTAAAGAAAAATTTACTTATTATTTTTTATGCAGTCAATTCTATACTATCATACACAGAACTCAATCTTTGTTTAAAGCTAATTTTTTATAACTATTTAAAAATGATTTTTTTTATAAAAACATCTTTAAATTGTTTTAATTAAATTAAAAATGTATTTTTCTCGTATTTGTATTTTGATAAAAAGTATACATCAATGGAGTTTTGCTATTTGCAAAAGAAGCTATGTGATAATTATAAATAACGAATATCATTAAAATAAGTGGTTTTTAAAGTTTAAAAATATTACATTTAAATTCAATTTAAATTCAAATAATAATGTTTTTTTCTTTTAATTTAATATATAATTTATTTATAATTATAGTTAGATGAATTATAATACAAAAGCAAAAACATTTTATATACTACATTTTTTATTTCTGCAAGGTTAGAAATAGATCATAACTTTCCAAAAGTATAATATTAAAATACTGAATCTCCAATTTCTAATAAAAAACTGTTTATAATGAAATTACTCTCTTCAACTTTTACATAAATAAAGACAAATGTAAAAATAGTATGATCTATTTATAGTAAATTAAATTTTTTTCATTGCAGTCATTTTGTATTATAATTCATCTGAATTATGATTATAAATAAATTATATGTGAAATTAAATGAAAAAAAAAACAATATTAATTGAAAAATTCAAACAAATAAATTATACTAGTAAAACAAACGGTCAACTCACAATAAACAAAAATTATCTCAATTAGATTAAAAATTATTTCGTAAACAAGACAGTCTTTTCCTTGTAATTTCCAGATGAATACAATTTATTTCTTTTCATGATGTCAAGAATATTTTAAGAAAAACAAAAGAAATTTAATAAAGAACTTTTTTAAAATAATTAATTAATCGATTAAATTTTCTTTTTGTCAATAATAAGTTCTGTTTTAGAGCTTCGTTGAACTGATTAGAGGAAATTTTGATATTGATTTCTGATTGGTTTGGAATGGAATCGTGGAAAAATCGATTTTTCTTTCACCTCTAAGAATTTTACAGTTCCATAGATGAATGAATTTCAATAATAATAGCTTCATTTTTCGGAAGGGAGGGGGAAATCTTTTGTAATATATGGGTCAAAATTGAGTTTAATTTCTTTTCCAATCAAAAATCAAGTCTACCATTAAGTTAATAAAAAAAGTTTTAAAAATTCAAATAAACTCTCAAGAAAGAAAATAGCAAAACTGCATTAATGCACTGTGTAAAGCTTAAAATGCAAGATCTGACTGTTAAAGAGATTCAGACAAATGTTTTAAGATTTTTTTTCATATTTAAATTTTCGGTATTTTAACACATATATCCAGCAGACTACACCAAATTTAACAATAAGCTGGCAGCTATCAAAGTTCACGTTTTCCAACTTTTTCACAATTATACGTCGTGGCAAATCATCTCTTTTTTTATACTGATTAAGTTAAAATTCGCGAGGTATATGAAGAAAAATATTGCAGAATTCTTAAAATAAGGAACCCCCATGTCGATCATGAACCCCTCTATCAAAAGTATGCTAAATTTGGCATAGGAGTTCATTGTGTCCTAGCATGTATGTATGAGTGTTTTGTCGGTTTAAATTTTAATAATATATCCTGCTTATAATAATAAGCAATATATTAATTTTATTATTAACTAATAATTTATGATTAATATATAATTGTTTTTATTATTATTTTAGATAATTATTTTCAGTATTATTACCGTTATGTAAAATGTTTTTGTAGTAGGATTTTGTAAGCAACATACTATAAATAAGTAAAAATAATAAGCCTTTGCTTCAAGTTATTTTAGTATAAAAATTTAAATTTAATAAATTTTATCATTTTCAAATTAAATAATTTAAAGTTTATCTGAGTTATTGAACAAAAAGATTTCATGTTACTTGCACGTTGGTATATTGTCAATCCGTTTATAACCATAGCAATGTACTATTGAGTCGAACCAATAAATTGTCTGCTTATAGCTGGTTCAATTTGGAAATGGTGTATTTATCACTATTATAATAAAAAATAAAAATTCATAGGTAGGTTTATTTAATAAATTATCTAATTAAATTTTTACATAAACATAAACATTTCAATGGTTTAGTCAGTGAAATATTTCCAAGTTTAATTAAAATTTGAAAATTTGGAGCTTATTTAATGTTTGATTCTGCGTATTTTTTATTATAGAAATTTAGTGAGCTGTACCAGTGATTTTTTATCCATGTAAGTTGTAAGTGTTAAATTTGATTAGATTATTTAATTATTCTATCGTTTCTGTTTGCGCATTAAATTTTTGTATTTGTTTTTTACAATTGTTTCTTTTAGATTTTATGAAATTTTCGTATTGAATAAAATTTTTAAACTTTGGAGTTTTCTTGAATTATTGATTTTGTGTGGTCGAAATAAAAATATATTAAGATTTTGGAGTTTTTTGAAATTTCTGAATTATAGAAGTTTTTTAAAAAAACATTTCGAAATTTCGTGTTATTTGTTTTTTGGAAAATTATGATTATTTTATATAAAATGAAGAAGATATGACCGTTTTGTAATGGATAATGGATTGGGTATGCACAAAGCTGGATTTGCTGGAGAATATGAGAATCAAAAAGGTTGATACCAGTGGAGCTAGAAACGAGTAATTCATCATTGATCATTGATCAAAATGGTTCCGGTAAGACGAATTTGATGCTCCATATTGATAATCGAAAGTTACAAACTCCATCAAATATGGATTTACTGTTATGTGAACAGAAAACTGTAGCAGATGATATCAGTGATTTTGATGTTGGATTAAGATGTGACTCAAAGATGATGACTACCGATAAACTCAGTGTTGTGTATGATGAGTTTAATGCATTGAAATTTGCTGAGAAAGATTTAAAAAATTATTTGATGAAAACCCTAACAGAACGAGATTACAGGTTTACTATACCCCAAAATGAAGCAGAATCCTTAAGAATTCAACAGTAAGCACTTATTCAATGTCAGTTTGACACATATTTATTATGCGTATGCTTAATTGATAATATTAAAACGCTTAATCAATTTTAAATGTACGACGTTAATATTTTCGAAAAGAAAAAAGGAAAGTAAGAAAAAAGATAAAACAAAAATTTAAAAGTATAATAAAAATGTATTTGTTTATAAATGAATAAATTTAATATCTTTTTTGTTTAAAATTAAAACTTTTAAAATCAAAAAAATATTAATTTATGTATATATATATATAAAACTTAATTTATTATCATTTTGTTTTTAATAAATTCTTTTTTATTTCATACTAATTAAAAATTCAAATATTTTTTTGTCAAAATAAAAATAAATGAAATATCTTTACTACAAATTTATTATTTAGTATTTTAATGAAATTTAATTTTTCAGAATTTATTGGTTTTACAAAATTTCAATTCATTTTACGCGGTAATCGGAGGCATTACGCATTCTGCCATTTCACGCATGAATGCCACCATGATGTCATTGTCAATTTCTGCTCAAAAGGTTTGTTTATATTTACATTCGTATTTTTTATTTTCTTAATTGTTTTATAGGATAAACATTTTTTATCATCATTACTGTCAATTTAAATTTAGTTAGTAATTAATTAATTTGATCCCCGCCAGCTGGGTTTCTTTTACAAGCGATTAATTCTTTATGAAACTGTTGGTTAATTTATAATTAAAATAATTAAATAATTATTTATTCTACGAATTATTTCATGAATAACCTTATTAAAATGTTTAATTTTTGCGCACCTTTGATCGGCTTTCCTTTTCTTGTTTCATTTCTTTTCATAATTAATTAAATTACGTCTTTATAATTTCACTTATATTTTATAAAAATAACTAAATATCTTTGTTAAATGTACTGTGATAAATTTTCAAAATGCCTGTCCTAAAGTATTAAATGATGGTCATTATTCTGACATCGAAAAATGTATGACTAATTATTTTTTACGTTAAATCAAATTTAAAGCCTCTTTTGAGTAGTACAAAAAAACATGGTACATTAAATGAGTCATCATTTGAATGAGTAATACTTTCTACCAGTCAATCAGAAGCAAATTTGCTGGATGGTTCAAATCTAGCAAATACTAAAATTGTTAAATAACTTCAACCGAATCTCAACGAAAGTATCATTTTAAAAATACTTCATTATTATTATTATTATTATTATTATATAATTATTTCATTTATATGGTTATTTATTAATCAGATGCTTGAAGAGTATACCAAAATAATATCATCCTCAAATAATTATAGTAACTACCGCCAATTGCAGAAGGAAGCGAAAGGTTTTCACATTCCAGTTGTGTAAGTTTGCCATTCAATAATAATTAATAAGTATTATTATCACTTTTGAAAATCTTCTTAATTTAATTATTTTTACATTTGATTTTCTATTTAGAGCAGTCCATTTGAAAGATTTGATTTTTTATCACACAGCTTTACCTGATCATTTGTACAACAGAAATTTGATAAACTTTCGAAAGTTTGCCCAATCGGCAGCCACTCTCCAGTCGATTCTGGATCAGCAATTGACCCAAATGTGCATTGAACAGAACATTGACTTATGCAATACCCTTAGAGTAAATTTATTTCATTATCTTTTACACTATTGATCTATTTTCATTTTCTATTTTCTTTATCTTCACTTTCTTGAGACTTTATATCTGAAAAATTTTTCAACATTAACCAACCCTTTTCAAGTTCAAGGAAAGAGGGTTTGTAGAAATCAAGTGTTAAATATAAAATAAATATTGATGTATTTATATATATATATATATATATATTAGTTTGCCCACATATTCAGATATTCTTTCTATTTAATTAACCTTAATACTTAGCTTCACCCGATATTTAGATTATTATGCATATATAATTCATATTTTTTTATATTTCACTGAAAATCTTTAAAAGCAACATGAAAGAGAAAAGCAGAAATAAATCAATTTGTCTGACTCACTCATCACAAATTAATTATTTGCAGTGTGATTATTTCTGTACTTGGCGGTACAAGACATTTTAATGTAGTATTTTTCTCAAGCAACCACACTTTATCTTAAATATATGGATTCTTGATTTTTCCTCTGTTTTATCCATTTCTTACAGAACAGGAACAATTATTTCAAATTTTTTCAACCAATCCTTTTGAAACAATACAAATAGTAAAATATTTCACTATAAAAATTCATTCACGGATTCCGAAATGAAAGTCAAAAGAAAAAATAAGAAAAAGTTGGCAGAACAATTTTGTAATGGTGTCAGTAGTGAAATTTTCAGAAAAAACATGACAAATTGAAACTTCTTTTGTGGCTACATCTATAAGGTTTTTGTCAAAAACTGGAGTAAAAATTATCAATAAAGCATTATTTTAAAATATATTTATTACAAGAACAATATTTTATAAAAAGAGTTAAAGAGCCTTAAAGCTACCCACACTATAGTGTGACGATGCTGTTTTGTTTTCTATCGAGACAACAAAATTACTTTCAAGTCTCATTCGGACAAAAAATTCTTAAACCAAATTTACTCAAGAACTTGACTCAACCGAACTTTAGTTAAACACATGTCAAAATTAAATTGCAGTTACATCTGAATAAATTTAAATAATTTAATATGAAATAGAGTTAGTTTGTTTTAAAATCCTTTATGTTTATGACATGACTTCATAATGTGAGTTTTAAATTAGATATAAAAATAAAATGTATAGAAAATACCACAGTGCCAATTAACTGACAATTGTGATATCTTTTATTTCGCAATTATCTCATGATTCTAACGCAATGCCGCTAGTAATTATGTGTGTATACATCGAGAAGTAGGTGAAATTTTCTACTTATAGCAAATTGAATTTGGAAAAGGAGTAACCATCATAGAAGAATTATTTAGAAAAAAAGTAAAAAATAAACGCGTTATCAATAAATTTTTATTTATTTTATTTATTTTAATTATATTATTGAAAAATTAAAATTGACATCAGTTAACTTTTCAAATTATATTTTAAGATTAAATGCGAAATTAATATTATTTAAAAATAAATAAATGTAAATAATAAATTTTTTTCGACATCCATTTACAAATTAAATATATAATTTTTGTATAATATTTCTCACTTAAAGATGTTTTAAAATTAATTGAGAAACAAATTTTCTATGATTTTCGTATTCTGTATTTATTATTTTTATTATGATAATATTAATTATTATAATTATATGTCAAAAACGTATTATATTATGTCAAAAACGCAATAATAGACGAAATTAAGTAATAAATGTTGATTTATTTAATTATTTTAGTTGTCTTTGGATTTGCAATATACTGAAGAAGATATATATGAATTGTCATTAGCTAGAGAACCAAAATCCTCAATAGACGTGAGTGTTGAAAATTATACAATATGGATGAATTATATTTAATAATAAATATTATAATAATATTATGTGCTAAAAAACTTTTTCCACAAAGAATTATTTATTAAAATGTAAATGAAATAATAATAATAATTATTATTATGATTATAATAACAATAATAAAAATAATAATAAATTTATTCAAATTTAAATGAAATTTCTGAGTTCTTTTAGTATTATTAGTGCGTTAGAATTATTGTAATTTTAGTGTCTGTTAACCTTACTTTTCTATGTATACAACATAATAAAAGAGTAACATCAACCTAATTTCTTAGAGAATAAAGAGTAAAATTTCTTGTGAAAAATCTTGAAGATCACTAACAAGTTAGAACAAAATAATAGATCCTACATACATATATATATATATATATATATATATATATATATATATATATATATATATATTAATACTCGCCTTTAAATGCATAGATACTATGTGCTAAAATATTAGTTGTTTAAAGGTTTTATATCTTCTTTATTCAACGTTATTTATCATTATTTCACGGCTTATATTGACATTTATTATTATTATTATTATTATTATTATTATTATTATTATTATTATTATTATTATTATATTTAGAAAAATTGTAATTTTATTTTTTTAAAAAACTAAACCAGAAATATTCTGAAAATATGTAATTAATTTTCAATTTATAATTGCACTTCAACTAATTAAATGCCTCCAATTATTTCCGTTTTGAAAACGAAAATTTTACGCCACGCCGAGATCAGTTGCTTTCATCAAAATTATCAGCATGTAAAAATAATTTATTTTTCATCTGACTGTATTTGACATTTTTTTGATAATTTAGTAAATTTAAGTTCTCATTTTCTGTCTGAAATGATATTCATTTCCAATTATTTTAATGATATAGGAGTAATGATACAATTGTAAATTGCAATGTCTATTTTCGAAATAAATTATTCCTGAAAATTATCTACATAAATAATTGTAAAAAAGTTAAATAATTTTTGGGTATTATTTTATTATTTTCAAATATTTTGAATACAGCGGTCTGTAGACTTAGTGTTTTTTATATACTACTTATGTATATATTCCTTTTATATTTATTATATTCATTTTTATATTCGAAATCACTTTTTTATGCACTTTTCGGTATAAAATTTAATCATGAAATAGTATCTTATTTGACCTTTTTCTGAAGCTTTTTTAAATAATACAATAATTATATAAATATTATATTATTTTATATTATATTATATTATATTATATTATATTATATTATATTATATTATATTATATTATATTATATTATATTATATTATATTATATTATATTATATTATATTATATTATATTATATTATATTATATTATATTATATTATATTATATTATATTATATTTTCTACAATGATATAATATATATAACAAAGATTGTACTTGATTAAGATGTTTATTACAATTGTTGAAATCGAACGGAACAATAAATATATAAGGGATTACATTAAATAGTTTTTCTTTTTTATATTTTTAATATCTCTGAAAATGTTTTAATAATTAAATTAAATTAAAAAAATATTTTATTATTTAAATAAATTTTTAATAATATTTTTAATGTTTATACTTTAAATTATTACAAATAAAAATAAAAATTTTAAAAACATTGTAATCAAAAATAATTGTGCAAATGAATAAGTGTGAATGTTTGGAATGTTTTTAAATAGTTTGTTAGGCGGAATTGCGATAAGTTAAAATGTTTTAATTTATTTTTAAATTTAAATTTTAAATTAAATTTTTAAATTTTTAAATTTAAATTTAAATTATTAAATGAATAAAAATTTTAAATGTTAATCTAAATAATTTAAAAATTTAAAAATATATTAAAATATTATTATTTTTTTGAATTTATAGATTAAAATCCATTTTATTATTTGGTGTGTTTTTACGCAATCGTGACAGTGAATATGTCGAAATATATTGTCAAACTTGTGTTTGAATGACGTCTTTATTCAATTATTTTCTTTGCCATTTTATTATGTCAACTCCATCAAATTCACTTGCCAATTGAATAAATTTGTGAATAAATTTTTACTTGTAATTTAAGTTAAGGAAATTTTAGATTTCTCTGAAATTCAGAAAGCTATTACGAAAGAATTGTATTATTTTATTCCAAAGATTTACCGAAATTTGTTATTTCTTATCTCTTTGCATAGATAGTATTTTACGTATTTTACTTTTATTAAATAAATTGTTTTAATTCTTATATAAATTTACTAAATTATAAATTGAAGCAAAATACAAAATTAAATAATTTTTCTGCCTATTATATTTTATTTAATATTTAATTTCTTATTAAACAACATATTTTACATTAAATTTTAAATAATTTTTTAATTTAATTATTTTTGTTTTAGTCTCCTGTAGCGAATAAATCAATTTTATTTGGAGATTTCGTGAGTGGGGTTAAACCTCCAACCGTTGATGTTCTGAAACAACATGTTAATGGCATGGTGGAGGTACATTTTCTATTATTAGATTTTTGAAATAAAACTTCTTTGTAGTATTATTACCATTAAAAGAAAGCATTGTATTATAATATTTATTTAAAAAAACTCTAAACCCAAACATGAAATTGTAGTCTTATTTATATTATTTCAAACTTCATAACCTAAAAAAGAGAGTTTTATTATTTTAATAGCCATTATTGATACAGATTATATACATATTTACTTCGCTTTAATGCACACCGAAACATTCCTCTATCAGTCATCAAACATCTAGGTCAAGGGTGAGCAATCGGCATTTTTCATGTTCTCAAGATCATTTTGGTTGGCCACCCCTGATCTGGGTCATATTGTAATTGATAGTTTATAGATTAATATTATTCTCACTTATTCTCACTCTCAAAAATAATTATTATTTTTGATTTTATTGACATAATTTATCAAAGCATAATAATTTTAAAATAGAAAATAGTATTTTTATTAAATATAAAATTAGATATATATTTGAAAAGTTTAGCAGAACATTAATAGATATTTTTATTTAATAATATAAAATTAATTATATATTTAAAGGATTCAAACGTAAAAGAATAAAAATATATTAATTAATTTAATTAACATTTGATCAGAAATTAACAAAATTCACCGTCAATTTTATTGGTTGATTTAATTTCTTAATTAAATTTTCATTAAAATATTTAATTAAATTATCTTTAATTATTGTATAATAACCTCCAGTTGTCATTTTGATTAAGGCGGTGTTCAAGGTATATGACAATGATAAAGACGGGCTAATTTCGTCGGAGGAATTTGAGCTGGTGGCGGAAAATTTCCCTTTCATCGATTCTTTTGCAGTTCTGGATGCAGATAAGTAATTTTTATTGACAATTTAATCGAAAATTATTAATATTTAATAAAGATTGATGTGGTCAAAAATTCAAATGTTAAATATTTGGGTGCCTTTTGAGATCTTTAAAGTTTTGTACCATTCAACTGAAAAAATTATTTTTTTCAGGATAAAATTTCAACTTTTAAAATCTTAACTAGTTTTTTTATAACCCACGTGAGCACAAGAGAATACTATTCCTAACCATACGGAAAATAAATATATATTGGGAACGTATTTTGAAAGTGTACCCATGTATACGACAGTAAAAATGTATTATTATTATTATTATTATTATTATTATTATTATTATTATTGTTACTATTAATATTATTATTATTACTATTATTATTATTATTATTATTTTCTATTTGTTATTAGATTTTAAAATATGTATTTTAATTTCAAAAGTTTTTTTACATCCGTTTTACGCAGATTCCAACACACCAAATCAGAAAAACATTATTAAAGACACCACATAAACTCTACAGTGAAATTAAAACAAAAGAAAACTCTTTTTTCTACAAGCCGAGGGTGGATGCTTTGCACTTACATCTATCTACTATTTTTCTACATGTAATATTGATTTTTATAATAAAATAAATTTCATTTTATATTAATGTAGCCATTTTCATTCATGTGTCAACAATAACTGTCAAAAATGTCAAGTTTTTTCAAGGATTTTACGAAAATTCTTTATTCTTCCATTTTATTAATGCTATTCTCTTAATATCAAAAACTAAATCGTTTTGCTGATTTTGTGACTAGTTAGAGCATTATTTTAAACAGTTTGAATTGTAACAAAATCACGTTATATATGCACAACGTTCACTATTAAAGGTAAGTAATTTCATACTTGACTTTAGGGACTAATTAACTTATGTTGTTATTGATGCATAGACAATTTACAATCGGTCATAAGCAGATAAACATGTATACTTCTTGATACATGCACACATACTTATTAGGGACATGTCAGAGTTATGGTGCAAATGCCAGTTACAGCCGTTCAAATCTACATTTATCAAAAGGAAAAATTATCACACATATTTGAGTTAATTGTCAGCTAGTGTTTTATGCAAAACAATAAATATTAAGTGAGAATGACAAATAAATTGTTTGTTTTGGTAGTTCTGTATTTATTTATTTATTAGTAATTATTTTTTATATTAATTTCCTCTAGAGATGGAGTGATCAGTAAATATGAAATGAAAATGTATTTTTTAAAAGCTAACCACAATGCTTTAAAAAACAGTTTCAAACATGAATTCTACGAAAACACATATTTCAAACCCACATTTTGTACGCATTGTACCGGTTTGGTAAGTGAACAGGTTAAATTTATTTGATAATAAACTGTTATTTTAATTCGTATATTTTGCTTTATATTTTTACTTTTATTACTTTTTGGTTATATGATCTTGTTGGGTACTATTATGGGATTGGTTGATAAATATTTGGCTCAGGAGTTCTTTTAATAAAAAACCAAAGTGAAAATTTTCCCAAATTATATTAACTAAATTCAATTCTTCACAATTTATCAACAATATTTACCTTTACTTCAGCCAATCTTCTTAGTTTTGAAATTTATTTCAACGTCTTCTTTAACAATGCCTCTATCGTATTTTCTTTTTATTATGCCCTAAGTGAAACATGCACCAACTTTTAAAATTATCATACCCTTTATACAGAGTAAGCTATATTATTGATAAATGTTTTCCATTTTCTTAATTTTGGTATTTTCTCGTAATCTATATGACTGATTATAAATTACCCCATTACCTTGATTATACCTTTGGCGGTAAATCTGTCATAAATTCTTACATTGCTCATTCATAATAATAACGTCCATATGATTTCCCTAATCGTAATTAGATTCATCAGCACAGGCTTCTTAATCGTCATATTTTGGTTGTCACTCATCTTGCTTGTGATGCGTCATCAGCACACATTGCTTCTAATAATTTTAATATCTCTTTAAATAAACCAAATACCGAGTTGAGGTTTTAGGTATTACTCCATATTATACATCAAATCTAATAATAATAGTATTAACGGACAACTCCAAATCCATAGTCAATATTTTATCAAGGTTTGGAAATAATATATGGACCGGCAAAAAAATTTTCGTTTTTCTTCGACGGTGAAATCTTATGAAAATCTAAAAAAAAACAATTTAAAACATTTATTTGTGAAAATCGCATGTGCAATTATACTAAAAGTGTTAGCAAACTATAACAAAGCCTAAAAATAGTCTCCATCAGCTTCAATGACACTCCAAAGAAAACGTATATTTTAAAGTATTTTTTTTCATTTTAGAAGGCTTTATTACGAAAAGATAATCTTTCACGATTGAGTTTAAAATAGAAGTTTTGGCCATATTGGAGTTGGCAATATTTGTTACAAAGCCGCAAATCATTTTAATGAAAGAATTTGCTGTGAATACTCTATTTCGGTGTTTCAACGGCGGTATAGTAAAATAAAAACATTTAAAATCTAGTCAAATGCTATGAAAAGAGTTCAAGAGAGTGGCAGACCGACGGAGTTGGATGAATTGAAATAACCGCGGTTTTCAGAGGTTTTTGAACTGAATCATAAATTTCAAGTTTTCCCCATAGTTTATATCTGATAGAGCAATCTCATTAACCTAAGAACACAATATTTCTGTAAAAGGGTTAATGGGTCGAATTTTATTGATAAAGTTGTTTCATTTATGGTCTATCTTCAACAATTAAAACAATCTATCAACTTGTCAAAATAATTGCTGAGGGATGAAATATCAGTATGTTTTGAAAGCTGTATGATAAAAGCCGTTGATCTTCAGGAAGGCGACTTTGTCGTCATAAAATCGGCAAAGACCACTTGAAAATCAGAATGGAGTAATAATAATGCAAAGCAGGATTAAAGAAGGTTAAGTGGTTGAAGAATTTAGTCATAAAAGAACATTTTAATTGTGTTTATTTTTGGTGGATTAGCAGAATAACTTTAGTCAGGAGATATTGAAATATTTAAAGAGTTAAAGAATTTTTTCTTCTTCTCGTATTAATTCTTTGGAAAAGTGCCACTTAAACCAGGGATGGGCAAACTTTTGGGAAGTATCAAATCATTTTTGAGGGCAGGGTTACAAATTGTTGGCACTTTCATAAGTGCCAAACATGGTTGAACCAAAGAAAACAAATAAAATGAGCATATAAAAATCTAAAAGAAAACAAGATCTAAATTTGTTTGTCTATCTGCTGGGATTTTTGGGGCAGGTCAAAACGAGTGGGTGGGCCGTAGTTTGTCTACCTCTGATTTAAGCAATTAAACTGAGTTTGTGATCCAAATTGACCACAAAGTCTATTACGGGATTTGAAATGTTTGATTACATCTAATAAGCAATTGGAAATTCCATTGCGATTTAGTTATCATTATTTGTTTTAATAAGAATAAATTCGATGTCATGGAAATTATAAATGTAAAATTAGGATTTTTGGAATGGGCTCAAAATGACTACAAAATTATTTCTAGATAAAAATAATAAAATACATTATGAGTGTTAAAAAATGAACAATTCTTAGAAATACTTGGGATGCAGTTTTCGAGAGATAAAAAGGATAGGATAGTAGAATATGGCACATTCCAAAGCATCATGCTTATAGAGCATTGTCTATGAAAAATATTTATTATAAAGGCTTTCAGATTTAGATATTGAACAGGGTTGCCAGATTTTGAAAACATCATGTCGGGAGTAACGAAAAACTTTAACTTCAAAATTTTAAGTGATGCCAATTGCTGTAAAAACTTAATTTAGAAAACGGGAGAAGAAATCGAGAGCTTTTGCCATGTATATCGGGAGTCGGGAAATATACTTACGAAATCGAGAGGTCTGGCAACCCTGGTATTGAATGAATGGATATCTGTTTGAATTATAAGATGAATAAATGATTTGATAGATTTGTATTATTTTATATAATATTTTAATTAAAATGTCATGAAATTCTATTTGTATCCATGTTCTCTAAAAGCTGTCATCTTAAAATCTTTTATTAATACCATTTAAAAAATTTCCTGTGTAGTATTTGGGGCTGTCCATTAATAATAATAAGTACTTATTAGAGGTATTTTATCAAAAAATAAATATATACTCTTCTAGTTGAGATAAAAAAAGTACATGTAAATGTTTATATAAACAGTTTATCTTATTTTATGTATTTCATTTTTCGTCATTATAATTGTGTAATTAATTCTAGAATTTGTAAAATGATTATTTCAATACGCTTATCAATAAATTTTTTTGTATAACTATTATTTGTGATGACTTATTGGCGATTTTCAAGTTTTAAGCAATTAAATTTCAATAACTGTTACTTGTTGGTTTAGATTTTTATTATTAATTAATGAATAATTATATTTCTATTTTTACAAAAAAGTTAATATCTTTATTTTTCAAATTATAAATCACTGATTTTTGAAAGTGTATCAAATGCATAGTGCCGTAACGCTGGAACGTTTTAAGCGCCATAAAACGAGAGTTAATTGGTATTAGATCCCCCATTATTCTTACAATCACAGAAATGATATTCTCACAAAACTCTAGTTTAGGGTTTACATCTCAAAAAATTAAATTTCTTTTCGATCTATTGAAATTCATCTGTCTATAAATAGTTACACTGAAAACACGATTGGGTTGCTCTCATTTTTACTACTTGTCAAGTTTTTACTTTTGACGATTTTAAGGATGCCGATCCGAGAATAAAAAGGAATAAATACAAATAATTAAATACACGTAACAATATCGAAAATAATTAAAATATTAACTAGAATAAGTTAATATAAATACAATTAATTAGTTAAATAAAAAATTTAAATAATTAAATTAAAATATTTTAATAACTCTCTTTTCAAAATCGAAAAATGGTCTTATATTGTGTATAAATGAGTATTGGGAGAAGAGGGTGCAAAAAGTGCTCCTCGTGGTACACTTTCTCAAAATTAGATTATTTGTCATTTTCTTTACTTATATTATTGTTTAAATTTACAAGTTGCGTTTTTTATTTTTGAAACGACAAAATTAGTTAGAATTATTTTTGCAAACTAAAGAAATGCAGTTTGGTTTGTCATTTGTTTTTTGTAAGAAATGTATCACCTTTCCATGGTTGGAGAGCTTTCGGGTACATTTTTTAAACAACTCACTATTGAACCACTATTGGTCCCACATTATTGCCAATAGTGAAAAATAAAGTTAATTAATTTATTTATTTTAAATATTCATTTTTATATTTTACGAACACAAAAATAATACTACAAATCTGGATAGCGCGATAATTTCGGCAATTTGATCGGATAATATCATGGTAACATGCTCGGAACATTTGACCGCATACTGTGTCACGCCATCTTGTGAAAAATTTCATTAAAATTATTTCAAGGTCAAACATTTATTAAAACAAAAAAATTAGAATTTTAAATGACTATTTGAGATTAAAGTAATAGATTAATATTGGAAGTTTGTTACAATTTAATAAAATATTTATAAATTTTAATTAATGGATAAAGTCAAACGAGCCTATTAATATTTAACACATTTTCCAGTAGGAAGTTCAATTAACAGAATTAGATTATTTTCAAAATATTTTAAATATTGTTTTAATGGGTAAAAATATATTTTAAAATATTTTTTTTAAGGTTATTGAAAATTAGTTTTAGAAATATACTAAACCCTCAATTATCTGGGTGGTTAGAAAGAGAAAAGACTTGCATAATTTCCACAAGAAAAGAAAAAATTGCAAAAAATACAAAAGAAATTTTAAACAACTTAAAATTTCTATTTTGTTTAAAATACGACAGAAAAGACGTTCGTTTTAGGACTCTTTTTGATTGACATTTAAATAAGTCTGTAATGAACGAGGTCACATTAGTTGATAAATCGAGCTATAAATGCAACTTTTAAGAAATTAATATAGTTTTAGTTTTAAAATGTTGACTCGTAGCAGTAGTTCATTCTCTCGTAGTAATGGATATTCATTTTCCAGATTTCAGTGGAATCCTTTCTAGGGCCAAAAAAGGTTCAATTGTACTATTTTCCCCTCCCTGAAATAATTATATATCTCAGTTTTTAATCAAACGTTTTCCCTTCAACTGCTTCAAACTCTTCTCTTTGGTCGTTATTAATTATTGTGACAACAAAGGTAAACTGCATTTCCATCGGTATTTTGGTTATTTCATAGAATCTTTGACATTCTTAGATGAATTTTTCAATATCTTTTCCCAGATTAAAATATCCGTTTGAGTTGTCAACATTGCAATAGTTTTCTTCTGAAATTATAGGTAAAAACAACAATCTAAATTTAGTAAGTTTAAAACAAAACATAAAATTAATAGATATTTTTAGATTAAGCAATATATGATATTTATGTAATTCTTAAAATTACATTAATGTAATGTATGTTTAATATAAAAACGATTTTTTAATGTAAGATTTGTTTTTTCGATACATAGTAAGAGTAGAGGAGGGACATAAATTATCTGCCTAAGGCACGATGGTTTAAATTAAGTTTTTGAGACACCATTACTTGTAAATAATACATTAGATATCAGAAATCTATAAAGAAAATTGATGAAAAAATATAAGTTTAGTATTTTTTTTATTCAATCCGGTCTTTTCGGCAAATAAGATTAGCTCTCGTGTACAGCTAGTAACTGGGGAAATAAAGAACCTGAGACATGTACTCGTCCCAAACCTTGGAAAAAGTTTCTTCGTTGACATCGATGAGCCCCATTACTTTCATTTTTAATTCCATTTCACTTTTCATCAGTGCATCGTCGGATTGAAAATCTTCTTCACTGAATTCCTCGAAGGATTCGACATTGATGAATATTTGCCGGTTGCCTTGATTTCTACGGGATTTAGAATTTTATCCTGGTGCATCATTTTTATCATCTCTAATTTCACCAATTCGTCTACTTGTGCCCGATCTGCCAATGGTGGGTCACCTTGTTGTGGAGGCGGCCGTAGGATCATGTGATCGATTTCCATCGGCCTTGGGAGATTTATTCTGATGACTTGGCTTTGTTTCTACCACATTGCCGCTTCCAGATTCATTTGCTCATTTTTGTCTTTGTTCATTATTTCGCCGGATTAGCCGAATTTCTCAGAACTTCAATATCAATTCGCTCATCGACGAGTTTCATTTGAAATCAATTGAATTTGGCTCCATCTCTACCTAGACTGAAATTTGGAGTGTTTGGATATTAAATAAATTAAACATGTACTCATAATAATAACTGTTTTGGCTTTATAATAAAAACGATAAAAATGACATTGAAGTATCAAATTAATATTACATGTTAATTTTTCTTAATTTATTCTCTCTTCATATTTTGCAGATAACAATTGAACAATAACTTTACACTAGACACAAATTTTACATACTCCTGTTTGCATGGAATAATAACATCTATAATACATGTAAAATAAAGTAATACACCAAGCGAAGTTCAGATAAATTCCGCTATAAAGCAAGTTGAAACATAAATCAACTTATTGGAATTTAGTTTTTGTGAAAATTTAATGGATTTCAGCTATTTCTGAAATGGCTGCAAAGTTATTTTTTAAAGTTATAAGCTTAAAGTTATAAAGTTTTAAGAGTTGAATTATGATTTTACAAGGAAATTAAATCATTATTCAAACTTATAATTATAACTTTTGATCTACAAGCTCATGTATATTATTATTAATAATGATTATGAATATTCAGGAAATTATTTATTTTATGATAACTTATTTTTACGGAAATTATTCCAAAAAAGTGAGTTAAGTTATTTTTGAAGTTATAAAAGTATTAATTGCATTAAATAATTATATTTTTTATACATCTTTTGAAAAAAATCTTCGAATATATACACAAAATAATAATTGGGTTTATGATTATTTTTTAAAACTTATTAATATAATTTACAATTTATGCTTTTTCGGATTTCAGGTTATGTTTTTTTTCGACAGAAATGTCTGAAAAATTAAATTAATTTTAGTTTTAATGGTAAATCATATGAAGATACATCCTCATTTACTCGAAATTTCCTAGCAAAAACCTCAACATTTAAATTAAAAAATTTTTCCGCCATTTTTCTTTCTAAAAATATCTTAAAAATGTCTATAAATTAATTTATGATAGGGTTTTTTCAACTTCTGATGGCTGCATGTTAAAAGTTTACATGCATGTTTTATGATGGGTTGTGTTAATGTGCATTATTTTATGTCTGTATCACTTTTTGATTTTCTATAGTGTAGGGTTTGTCTCAGTTACTATTTTACAAACAACCTCAAAGTGAGTTGGTGTGTTTGTATGCTATAAATTTATTGATTTTCTTTTTATATTATAGGTGATTTGTCTCAGAGTGGCTTGGTGTAAATTTATGTTATAGAAACATATTTGTGTGCTGATTTGTAATTTTGCACGGAATAACAGCATTTTAAATATATATATTTTGAAGAAACAATGACAGATAAATATTAAAAATTTAATGCCAAAATCTTTACTGATTTCAATATTACTACTTACAGTTATCAAGAAAAACATAGAGAAAAAATACAAATAATAAAGTCAAATTTCCTTTTAAGCGGTTAATATGAATATCAAAAAGTACATCAAGCTTCATAATTTAAAAATTTGGAAAGATAATTTTAAAAGAGAAAAAGATTTCGCCGATCTATTTTTAGGATTTCATAGATCTAAAAATAATATTACATAGATATCCAAATAATTTTTTATAATTATCTATGAAATACCAAATAATTATCTATTTTCGATTAAATTTATATGTATAATTAATTAAAAAACTATAACCATAGATTAAGTTTTAATTCGAATTATGAACTTTTCTCTATTCTCTATTAACAACTGAAAATGGGAATTGACAAATTTCTTCGAGACAACATGGCCTCTAACTACGAAAAGTTAGATGAAGAAGTTGTTATGATTACAGAAAACCCACAAGAACTGAGCCCAGTAAGAGACGAAGATAAAGAAGATAAGGATGATAATGAAGACCTGTTGGTCTTCCAAGAAACGCCTCGAGAAATCCGTTGAGCACAAAATAGATTTATATTCTATATTTTTTATAAAATTATGTTTATTGTGTCTTTTTATCGATATTTTTAGAATTATCTATGAAATATTTTTTTTATCTTTGAAATCTCAATTTATTATCTTTATTCTCTTAAAAAATTATCTAATAAGCAATTCAATAATATAAGTGTGAAAATCTATGTAACTTAATTTTTAGAACTATGAAATCCTAAAAATATATCGGCGAAATACTGCTCCCATTTTAAAATTAAAAATCATTTTATAAATATTCGCCATTTCTTTGTAAAATGCATAAATAAAATGAAAATAGTGGAGAAAATAATAAAAAAAACTTTATTAAATTTAAGTTAAAATTTACTTTAAATGGATAAAAATTAAATTAAAATAAATTTGAAAATTAAATAATTTGAAAAAAGTTATGAATTTATTATTTTCATAGGGTTTCAGACATTGTTGGACCAAAACAAGAAAGCATAAATTGTACATTTTATTTATAAATTGTTTAAAATATAATATTGTTATAGAATTTCGGAAATTACCAAAGTTCGAATAATAAATGCGATAAAAATGTCAAAGATTATTTCCATTTTGAAACTTTCTTATGAATACCCGAAAACATAGTCAAATCCATCATTTAATGTTTTTTAATAAAAATTACTAAAAAATAAATCTAAATTACTTTTAATTGAAATAATTCCAATAATAAAATAAATAATCTTAATAATGAAATCAAAATACAAGCTTTAAACATTACTTTAAAAAATTATTTACCAGCCACCTCGAAACGGCTGAAATCCTCGAGTATATTTCAGTGGTCATTGGTGTAGTTTGCTAACTAACTTACAAATTAATCATAGTGACCTGGTTAGATAATTGACTTTTTATTGAATATTAACATCTCTTGTGATAGATTTCTTATTTCAACGGTTTGCATAATATACAAAATTATAATAATTCATTGTAACAATTTATGATGTAATAATCTCTAAAATTTTACAAATATAATGACAACAAGAAAACATAAATATTTAAAAAGGAAGGAATATTTAAATCTTTGACTTATAATGTGGATAATTGATAAAATAATTTTCTTTAGCTCTGGGGATTAATTAAACAAGGCTGGAGATGTAGAGACTGTGGAATAAATGCCCACAAACACTGTAAAGAACAAGTCGTCATGGAATGCAGATCTCGAGGGCATTTGTATCAACACAATCGAAGTTCGTCTCAATCAACTGAAACCAATGTCAGTTTCCAGTCACTCGGATCACCTCCATGTAAAATTGAAATTATTTCTTTTTAACGATGAAAATTATGATTATAAAGGTTCATCAAGACAGATCACAATTGACCGAAAACGAAAAATGTCTCAACAAAGAAAGAAGCGCACAATTGTTAATGTTGAAACTCAAACGAGTGGCATATTGTCGGAATCTGACATGAGCACCTTGGAGTCAACTTCTTCATTTGAAAAAGAATCAAACCATGTTTATATTTATTCTGAAGATGATCCATTTGATGATTGCGACAAAAGTCATTTAATTGAAACACTTTTGAGATATCAAAAGGTTTGATTTGCATAATTAATTCTATTTTCTGATTAGTTTATTATTTTTTTAAGTAATTCAATAAAATAAATTACACTTATAACAAATTTAAAAATTTAAAAAGTTCTATTATTATTATTATTTTCTACAAAATTTGACTATGATACAGATTTATTTAAGGTATTCACGAATTTTTGGCACAGCCTTTTTCAAGTGATTTGAAATTAATTGAAAAAGGCTGTGCCGAAAATTCGTGAATACTTTAAATAAATCTGATTCATAGTCAAATTTTGTAGAAAACATTATGTCACTTATAAAGAAATCAGAGGTGAAACACACAAAAAGTCCTTATATTATTATTATTATTATTATTCAAAAATCCTTTATTACAGTGTTTTGAGAAATTGTTGATAAGACTGCTCTCATCTATTCGTCGGTCGTCCTAAGGCGTTCTCGTTTTTTATTTAATCGTAATGATTGTTGAAAACCTCAATTCGCATAAGGAGGTCGTGGCAAATGGTAAGAAAAATGCAATAGTATGCTTTGAAAGCAGCGGATACTCATTTTTATCAGCAGGCAAAAATGTGCTAGCTCTGTTTCGGTAAATTTCAGTGTATAATAAAGAATTAATTAGAAAAGAAAGTTGTTTAAATAATGAAATGTTTTAGAAAATAGAGATTTTGAAATTAGTAAATTCATGTTGTTAATTATTGTTATACATTTAGTTTTAATATTCGATCAGTTTTTAACTCCATGAATTCTTCCTGCTCGTTAATCGATAAGTCTCCAAGGGAAATACTATATGAGAATGGATTTCGTACCCAGTACATAGGTTGCAGGTCACATCTAAGAAAGTAAGAGTTCAATTTTTCTCCTAATAGCTCCAAGTGTTTCACTACCAAAACCTGCACTTTTTTTCTGGATCGCCAGCCATGACATTTTGGAATATTTCATAATTACCATTGCTAGAGTGGCTGATCCATAACACCAGCTTAGCGTGAAAGCTTTTAATCTTGTCTGATGACATAAAAATATTAGAATTCCTGCCTAGCATTTTTTTGTTGAGCTCATTTAAATGAAAGAAAATGTCCGCCAGATATGCTAGTTTTGTTACCTATTCTTCTTTTTTAATCAGAGAAGCAAAACCTGAACCTTGAGCCTCTCAAAACGTTCAGGTCTCATTTTTAGCTCGTAGATCCGATAAAGCACTTCTCCGCGAGAAAGCCATCTTACTTCTGTATGAAACAGAAGTGACTGATGATCAGCTCCCATCTCCTGACACACTGCATTAAACAAGTGTTCAGCGGTCGCGAGTTGATTAAGCAGAGACTTCGTCATCAGCGCTTCCCTGTGTAAAAAGAAATGTAAATTTTTAATATAAGTGTTTTTTCAGAAGTCCAGGCTACAAATCCTATAATTTTTCTCGTCTGTGCAAATACTTATGCAGTTGTGCCATTCCAAATTATGCTCACTGAAGTACTTGTCTGCTACTTTGAATATATTTTCTCCAGTGGTCCTCTTTTATTTCATATCCATCCGTGTACCTCACATTTAAGATGAGATTCGCGTGACCACTGATATCATTAGACTCGTCGACTTGTAGCACAAATATTCCACTAAGCCTTAGTTTTTCAATTAACGTTAATGCGACGTGTGATCGTATAAGCTGACCCAGGTATTTCTCTTCCAAAACTCTCGGCTATGTGTAAGTGAGCGTTATCTTCACAAAACTTGAAATTTTTCCGCGATACACCAGCTTAATATCACGGTAAACCAGTGTGCCGTGGCACACACTTTGCTGAAAACTGCTTTATTATATCAATTTATTATAGTAATATTGATCTCATTTTTATATATATTTTGAAACTTTAAAAATAATATATTTATAACTTCATATTTTTTCATAATTTAAGGATTGGATTTTAATTATTTTAATATTTTTTTAATTTTAACCGTGCCGGTTTTTTAAGGAGGAAATGTTCACTCTTTGTTAAAATTAATCATAGATTAAACAATCATGGCACTTGAAAAGGCTATGCCGAAAATTTATGTTCTATCACTATTTCTAAAAAGATTATTTTCAGGAAAAGAATGAATTAGAAATCGAAATAAAAATGATGCAGGAGAAATTCAAGATTCAAGCAAACAATATAGAAATATTACAAGATACAGTGACCCAACTTCGACAGAAAATCGTCAAATTCGTTTTAGACATTATGGACATATTTAATAACCATTAAAAATGTGAGATTTATTGCAAGATAAAGTCAAAGATTTCGGCAGTCTCAAATCGGCATTTATAAATATATTGTGTAATGTGATTTTGTTTATATATATACTTTTCAAGTTTGATCAACAATTTTAATGGAAAGAGAAATTATTAATAATAAAAGTAATAATAAAATTATTCATGAACTTGTATTTAGTATTTTCAACTAATTTAACAATTTTAATATTTTTGATGATTAAACTATTTCCTCACTTTAACAAATATTATTATCATTTATTATTATTATTAATATTATTATTATTATTATTATTATTATTATTATTATTATTATTATTATTATTATTATTATTATTATTATTATTATTATTATTATTATTATTAATAATAATAATAATAATAATATTAATTATGTTCATAATTATAATAATAATAAACTTAAAAATACTTTTTGTCGATAGCGGATTAATTTATATAAATCTGAATTTAATAAATAACTGTATAAGCCAATTTTAGCAATAGTTATTCATAAAATATGAAATGTTTCGATCTTCACAAGATCCTGACCCTCTTAATACAAAATCACAAAGCTGTTCTTTTTCTGTTCCTCTCTGATTGATCTTATTTTCCCACAAATGTTTTTAATAAATGGCTAAACCCTAACCTAGTTTTTAAACATTTTACAATTTAATTTACCAACATTTAAACATGAATAAATTCAACTAAAACATTTTTATAAAGATTTAAACATAGTTAAATGATTTAATTTAGAAAATATTTCATTATTATTTTAAAAGTTTATTATAATCGAGATAAAATTTTTTAATGTTTATAAAAATTTTTTAAAAATTAATCCAAAAGTATTTAAGTATTTATTCAAATTTTTATTTACTAAAATATTTAATTAAAATAAATAATTTGTTTAAATTATATAAATTAATTCATACTTTTTTAGTTGGTTTTCCTGCCTGAAGATGACAGTCGAAATATATCGTACAACCAGCGTTTGAATGACGTTTTCTTTTAATAAAATTGTTGCCAAACTTATTTAATTATTTATTTTTAGTTAAAAATATTTTAGAATCAAACTTTTAATATTTAAAAATATTTTGCTGAATTTTGATTTTTTGGGATTTGCCTAATTTGGATGATTTAGATAAACTTAAAAATACTTTCTTTTGTCGATAACTGAATAATTTATATAAACAAAAAGTTAATAAATAACTGTAAAACAATTTCCGCAATATTTATTCATAAAATATACAATATTTCAATCTTAACCCTTTAGTGGACAATGATGTGTATACACGTCATATTACCGGGCAATTTAAAAGTGCGTCCGCGAAAGGATTAACAAGATCCTCATCAAAACAAAATCCACAAAGTCTTTTGGAATTACTTTGTCATCTTAGTTATCAATCAAAATTTCCCTTGGCGTCATCAGGATCCATCTTTTCTATCTTCATCATTAAATTTTATTCAGCATCTCTATTGTAAAAATTTTTTTATTTATCATCAAAATTTGACATCATTTTAATTCAATATTATAAATAATATTTAAAAATATTAATTAAATACTTTAATTAATAAATTTCTAAAATACTTTTACAGTTAGAAAAAATAATTTTACCATCATTCATTAATATCTTCATCAACAATTTATTTGCAGCAATTTGTCACAGTTTTCATCAATTATATCAGTCATTTCATGGAATTTCATGTCATTTTAACACATTATATGCAGGTCACGTTGTATTATGTTTTTTGCAATCTGTCACTTGAGCGCGGATCACTTAAAAGCACCATTTTAGTATACTTGCGGTGGAGAGTGGGTTTCATATAAATACGGGTCATTGTAAGTGTATGTTTTTTATATAGCTTTACCACAGAAGACCAGAATGTTGGTAAGACGTGAGAACAGGTTTCAAAACATACAATGGTTCAATTATTTTGATTTCAGATGAACAAAAAATACAAATAAGTTTCAAGATATTTAATAAAATATCGTTTAATAGTATTTAAATGACGAGTCATGTATGTTGAAGGAATTCTAATTACTTTGATTATTTTGTCTTTTCTTAAAAATTATTTTTCATAAAGGCAGAAAAATATCACTTTTTTGTTTTTTCTAAGTTCGGTTATAGTGAAATCATTATTATAGTCTTGCTCAGTTCATTCATTGAATTCAAAATTAAATTTAAATAAATGTTGGGCTATAAGCCATAATTTAAACAAAAATGAGAAAATTGGGTAAATTAAAACAAAATAATTAATGCGGTTTGGAAATTATCAATATGGCTGCTGTAACATAAGCACGCACCGCAAGCAGAAATCAATAAAATAAAACATTAAATAAAACAAAATAAAAACATAACAAAATTAAATAAAACAAATATTAATTAAAATCATTGAAAAGCATACAGATGCAGAAAGAAACACAAAACCAAAATATAAAACCGCCAAAACCTTGCAAAAGAAGGTTTAGAAAATACATAGGCGGAAGCGGCGACCAAAAATTTAAATATCAGAGGGTAAAAAGAGAAACAATCAAAAAGAGTGGTTAAACGATAAAAAATAAAAATTTACGAAATATTGAGAAAATAATATCAAAAAATAGAGAAAAATAAGGAGAAAAATAAAATATTTAAAATAAAATTAACGCAATAAAACCCCCTGAAAAATAGCCGAAAAAGGCTCAAAATACTCTGATTGGTCGCACCCAGGCATGAAATGACTATATATACAGCAGTCATTTTCATAATTTTTAGACTGTTAGACATTTTGTTGACACAAAATTTTTAAACTTCAATGTTTATGCTGATGTATGACAATTTTTCAAATTTGGATGCTTGACTGACAAACTTGTCGATCGTAAGTATTGTTCTTTTTTGTAGAAATATATTTTTCTAAGTTAATGTTTTATTTAATTTAACTTATTCTGGATGGCCGCAATGTCTTTTGGCATCGCTCGGCAGGTTCCCCTAACTTATTTATATTCATTTTATATACATGTTAATTGTGGAGAATGGCAGGGCAACATTCAATTCCGGCCGTTAAATTGGCAGGATGTTGACGTGTTGCTTTATCACAAAAAACCCTTCGGTGTCTGCTTAGTCTGGTCAGGCCTTGTTGCACTGATCACGGGGTAGGACACCGTCGTAATTCACCGTGGCGGCCATTTTCAATGTTGGACGGAGCGGTAAGAGGGTAAACTGCGGGAAGATCGCCATAGTTAAAGGGACAACATTATTATATGTTTAAGTAAGAAAATTAAATTTTTAATTTAACTCCTGCCGATTATTATATTGTCAAGGGTACGACTAGTGATAGAAATTTAGGTCAACGAAAGTACAAAGTAGGGTTAAATCACGTACATTGTTTGATAATCATCGTGGTGGAAAATTAAAATAAAATGATACATTTTGGCATCGATCTGTGAGATTATAATATAGAGATTTACGAATGGTGGTAACTGTGGCGACCATAGGAAAGCAAATATGAGTTTTTGGACTAAAATAACGACCTTATAATAATGTATTCATTTCAATTTACCATAGGCTAACGTTTGCATGAAACAAGGAATTTTCCATAAAATAAGAGCGGAACGCTGCCCAAATTTTTGAAAAATATTTTAATAAATAAACAGTAATGATGACAAATTGATATAGGAATTGTAGAAATAGATGAGTATGGACAAGTGTATAGATAGAAAGAGACGTAAGACCTTCCATCGGCAGTCAGGAACCCGAAAGTGAAAATATCATGAGGAGTAGTTCTAGAAATGGAGCTCACCTGCTCATGAATTTTCAGCTGCTATATACAGTACCAACATGAGCTTGCTCATGGGTATATAGTGGTAGGATTAAAATTGTGGGGTGTCTGGGTGAGACAGCATAGACCCTAGGAAAAGAAGGTATTTTGATAGAAGGAAATAAGTTTGAATAACCTTTACACAGATTTAAACAAATTAATTACACCCAGTACACCAGCATAAATTACAATCTTTTAAATAGATTACTAAAATTCATGACAACGATTTTATTACAAGAAATTTTATTTGTAATTTTTATCTTTAAAGGTTCTTTTTACAGATTTTTTTAAATTAAATTAGCATTATAAATCATAAAAAAATTTAAAACTTTAAATAAAACTATTATAAAAAAGTTTTTAAAAATATTTGTGATAATTTTTTGAAAATTTTAAATTTTAAAATGATTTATTATTTAAATTATATTAAATTTATAAAATATTAATAACATTTGTATAATGGAATGATTGATTCTTATAATGTTTTGAACGTTTGTTTAAATATTTTAAAATTATAATTTTGAAAATAAATGAAATATTTTGATAGATTTATTTTATATTCAGCATCATATTTCATCACAATCAAAAATATCAAGATAAAATTAAGTTTATTTATAATTTATATTTTTAAAATATAATGATGATATTTCATTTATTTTCATTCTAACAAAAAATATTCTACGCAGTACAAATTTTCAACTTTGACTCTTGTCTGTTTATAACACTTTATAAAGGCAGAGTCATAAAATATATGTTAAGTTGAATAACATTTTGATCTTTTAACACAGTGGTCCCCAGCCCGAGGCCGCGGACTGGTACTGGTCTGCGGAATAAATGGTGCCAGGTAGCCCAAGAAACATTAAATAATTTCCATTTTATTTACTGTGATGATAGCAACCAAAACAAAACAACTGAATAAACTGAACATAAGCAACACACTTAGGGTGTCATTGTCTCCCATTACCCCTAGATGGAACCGTCTCGTTGCAAAGAAATAAGCTCAGTGTATTAATGAATTAAAAATTTAAATCACTTTATAATCATTTTTGTGTTATTGTATTTTACTTTGATGGCACCTTTAAATACAATTAAATTAAAATTATTCAATCGAAACAATCTAAAATATAAACAATAATGCCCCACTAATTGGGCCTCGGTTAAATTTTCTAACGTTAATCGGTCCGCGGCAATCAAAAGGTTTGGGAACACTGTTTTAACAGACTGGAATTAAATGATCTTGTTCCTCCCGTGGTATTTATAGGTCTTTCTGGAGCCCTTTTAAGCGCATGTTCTATTGTTTTAACGTTTGTGTATTTATATTCTTCGTATCTGAATTTAATGTTTCATAAGTATTAGCCACAGAGCTACGGGTATTAATAGAATCCATAACTAAAACACGTTTATTATCAAAACACAAATATTATTAAAACAAATTATATCGTTAATTTGTTTGAGGAGTTTCTAAAAATAATAATTAATGTATAAGTAAGGATTTCAACATACAATCAAACATGCCCAACATCATACCATTATTTAAATACAAATTACAAAACGCCTCACATCCCCCCCTTTTTGAAAACCTTTAACCACTCAATATTTCTCGTGACGGAACTTCCATTTTCCAATTTTATTTCATAACTTCGATCATGAATCTTTTTAGTAATCACACCTGGACCCATGTATCTGTTATCACCTTTATTTCGAACATTTACTTTGATCAATACGCAATCTCCAATTTGAAATTCGCGATTTGTCGGCTGATTGATTTTTTCTTCTTCCACAATCTCTGAGAACCATTCACTATAAATCTTTTTCCCAAACACCATTTCAGCTGGAGTCTTCCTAATAGTTTTTTGAAAAGTTGAATTCAACATAAACTGAACTTCGGGAAGAATATCTACCCATGATTTATGTCTTTTATCTTTGAGTGTTATCTGTATTGCATCTCTGATTGTACGGAATTGTCTCTCAATCTGTCCATTTGCTGAGTGATGATATGGACTTGAATAATTAATTTCAATATTGTGGAATTCTGCAAAATCTTTCATTAGCTTTGATTCAAATGATTTACCTCTGTCACAGTTTATTATCCTTGGTGCTCCATACTTCATTATCCACTCTTCTTTCAGTAATCTTACCACTGTTTTTTCATCTTGTGATTTCACTGCATGTAAAGAAATAAACTTACTATGATGATCTATAATCCCAAGAATATATCTTTCTCCTTTCATTGCAAGTTGTAATGGACCACAAAAATCTACATATATTGTTTCAAATAATTTCGAATCACTTTTGCAAATTATTTCTTCTTTTGTTTTAGTTGTATCAACCTTTCTTTTCTGACAGTTTTCACAGGATTGTACAACATTACGAATAGATTGCTCCAAATCTTTCATATCAAAATTGTTTGATACATACATTTTTACTTTATTAGCACCCGCGTGACAGAGCTTTTTATGATATTCTATGATGAATTCAGACTTGTTTTCTTCTGGAATCCAAATTTTATTATTATTTGTCATAATCACTCCGTTGACATATTTATAAAATGTTTTATCTGGCATCAAACTAATATTTTCTTTTATATTTTCAATTTCTTTCGAGTTCTTTTGCCATATATTTTCAATATTATCAGTCATCAGTGTCAACAATCTTGTTTTTAATTTACCCATTTTAGGATTTTCATGAATCATTTGACATTGAACACATGTTTCACATTCTTTTCTAGATAAAGCGTCGGCATTATTGTGGTTATCACCTTTTCTGTATTGAATCTCCATGTCCAGACCACTAAGATGGTTAATCCAAGTTTGAAATTGTGGGGTAATAGCTTTCTTTGTCTTCATCATAAATGTAATGGCTTTGTGATCCGTCCTCAAAATAAACTTTTTACCATATAGATAATGCTTAAAATGACCAGTAAAATAAAATATAGATAGTAATTCCTTTCTTGTTATACAATAACCCAACTCGTGTTTATTCATAGCTCGGGATCCATATGCGATTACTCTTTCTTTACCTCCATCTTTTTGAGACAGAACAGCACCAATGCGGTCAAAACTTGCATCTGTATCCAAAATGAATGGCTTAGAAAAATCTGGGAACTTCAATACAGGTGTAGACGTCAATTTCAGTTTTAAATTTTTAAATGAAGTTTCACACTCATCAGTCCACATAAGCTTCTTTTGTTTACTTCCACATAACGCTTCTAATACTTTGGAATCTTTGGTGTAATTTTCTATAAATTTGCGATAGTAATTTGCCAAGCCTAAAAATCCTCTCAAACTTTTTACGCATTTAGGTCTTTCAAAATTTTTAATAGTTTCAATCTTGCTTTCATCCGTACGTATTCCATCTTCACCAATGATATGACCCAAAAATTTTACTTCTTTCCTTTTGAATTGACATTTTGCTGGACTTATTTTAAGATTTGCTAATTTAATCTTTTGAAAAACCTTTTCAATGGTACTATAATGTTCATTCAATGTCTTTGAAAATATAAGGATATCATCCAGATATACAATTGTTCCATTCCAATTTAATTCTCCAAGAACCAAATTCATAAGTCTTTGAAATGTAGCTGGTGCGGCTGCTATTCCAAATGGCATTCTGTTAAAGTAATATTGCTTGCTTTTTGTCGAAAATGCTGTTTTCAATTTTGATGCATCATCGAGTTCTACTTGATAATAAGCATTGCCTAAATCAATTGTCGAGAAAAACTTTGCTCCGTCAAGAATATCTAATAATTCATCAGTATTTGGAATGGGAAAAATCGGTCTTTCGGTTATATTATTTAATGCACGGTAGTCCAAGCATATTCTTATATCACTACTGTTTTTCTTTTTAACACATACTAATGGAGAATTCCAAGGGGATGTACATTCTGATATAATGCCATATTTCAACATTTCTTGAATATTTTCTTCAATTTTTTCTATTAAATGTATAGGTTGTCGTCTTGGGTTTATTACAATCGGACTACCTTTAGTAAGTATTTCATGCTTTAATAGTTCGGTTTTCCCAACATCCCATTTATGTTTCATAAAAATATCGTCAAACGTGGAAATTAAATTATTTATAATCTTATCTTCACTTATGTGGTTCTTAAATGAATTTTCCATAATTGTATTTATTTCGTCTGTACGGTTTTCTATTTGCAATTGCATTCCAAATCTGTCGAGAAAATCTATACCTCCTATTAACTTTGGGTTTATATCTTTGGCTACAACGAATTCTACTTTTTTAATATCAGAAATTTTATCAACTTTTACATTTAATAAAGTTTTACCGCAAATTTCAATCGGGCTATCATTCGCACATCTTAATTTTAAATTACTTGTAGTCATATTCAAATTTCCAAGTTTTTTAAAAATATTATAATCAATCACACTTATTTTAGCTCCAGTATCTAATAGGCATACTAATTTTACATTATTAATCATTACGGTAACACTGGGCCTTCCCTGCATTTTATCGTATACTATTATATCATTCCGTTTATCACGATTAAGAACATTTAGTTCATTAGACGTTAGGGGTGGGTCTTTAAAAACTTCATCCATACAAAATTTATTAATGTATATATTAATATAATTTCTATAATCAAAAATACCATCACAACAGTTATCATTCAAACTATCACAATCATTCAAACTATCACAATCATTCAAAATCATACAACCCTTACTCATATCATTAATTACCTTTAATTTATTGCTCCGATCACCTCCTCGTGTGGTGGAGCATTCCCATTTGGGTACTCAAAATCAGCCTCTGGATCCTCGTCACCGAATGCAGCCACTGATTTATGGAATTTTCGACGTCTGCCTGGAAATAACTCATGGCACTGATGTTTGAAATGTCCAGATCTTTTACAATGGGCACATTGAATATTGGAGCATTCAGATCTTCTATGACCTTCTTCGTGGCACGCCCAACATCGCAAAATTTGATTTGTTCGGACATGATCTCGCGAATGAAATTCCCTGGTATTATAAGGCTTACTCCTATTCATAGGTCTCCATCCATTTGAAATAGCATATCGATGTTCTCTGGTAAGATCGCCTTTGAATCTTGGATTATGTTGAGGTTCTCTTGTATATTCATCTTTGAATCTGGGATTAGCTTCTCGTTCTCGAATTGATCTGTTATCATAATTATATCTTGGTAAGCTCTTCTTAACAGCATCAGCATAGCGTTGTGTTTTATTCATTGAAGCTACATCAGCATGAAATACATTAATTTCTTTTGAAACTTGATCGTGTCTCTTTAATCTTTCTTTCATTTCATCAAATGATTTTAAATCTTGCATTTTGAGATCTTTTTTAACTTCTTTATCTTCAAGCGAATTGAATAGCAAAAATTTCTTTAGTTCTTCTTCATCAAGTTTATGCTTCAAAATATTTTTTGCAAGTTTCTCAATTTTTGAGCAGAATTCTTCGGCAGCCTCATTTCCTTGACGATAATTTAGCGCTTCGTTGAGATCATCGATAAGACTTCTGTTCTTAGAAAAAGCGTTTCTTAATCTTTCTGTATAATGCAGAGTTTCATTAGTCAACTCATATTTCTTCGTTGAATTGATTGATAGAAAAGCTTTGACGAATTTGCTTCTGTATTCATCGACAATATTTGTCATCTCGAAGAATCGTTCCGTTTCTAAGATAAAATCTTCCACGTCTGAATCCATGTCATATGTTTCTGGTGGCTTGATAAAATTTGCAATCGTGGTCGCCATATTAGCCACAGAGCTACGGGTATTAATAGAATCCATAACTTAAACACGTTTATTATCAAAACACAAATATTATTAAAACAAATTATATCGTTAATTTGTTTGAGGAGTTTCTAAAAATAATAATTAATGTATAAGTAAGGATTTCAACATACAATCAAACATGCCCAACATCATACCATTATTTAAATACAAATTACAAAACGCCTCACAATAAGATTGTATTATTTCTCTTTCTCCGTGTTCCAAACGATCACCCCGATAAAGGTTACCAAAGTTGTGTTGATGCATGTCTCGTTTTTGGATTTCTTTAGCAAGTTCGCGTTATTTACAAAAATTAGAGAATTGTTGGGTTATTATTATTGAAAGTCGGTTCCCTCTGACTCCTCGTGTCCTTTTCGAATCAAATAAGCAAACCCAACACAGAATAATTTTATTTTCACTTTATCAGAGTTACAACTCAATCCGATTTATTTCAATGTTTTGTAATCACAATTTCACTGATTTATTTGCACCCTTCAACCACCGTATAAATTTGATTATCTTAAGGTAGGTTATCCAATGGATAATGTCCCTTTCTGATAGATCACTTTGATTTTACTTGGGTTTAGATTCTTCTACTGCTTGACTACACTACTCGTTTGCTTCGACCACTGACCGTTTCGTGTTTTTCCCTTTTCCTTTTATACTCCTGCTCAGACTGTTTTCAGACGATTGTCAACAACATTTGCCACATTATTAAATTATTAAAAATAATTACTTCCCACAGACAACCTTAGCCGACATTTGTCAACAACGTTTGCTCCATTACTAAATTACAAATTAGGAAATAATTACCTCTCCATAGATCAGTGGCGCCCATTTAATATTGTTTAGGCCAATTTAACCTTTTATATTATTCAGTCTACAAGCCGGGTTTTCCTCATCTCTCGGGTTTCCCATTGCCTCGGCTTCCCATTAGTAATTAATTTTTTTAATTAATCTCTTTTTTTGTCTTATTATTTTCTAGGGACCCCTCACTAAGTTTTTATTATTATTTCTGGACTCGTCTCTCGATTTGGCGTTCAACCATACCAATTTCCCCCGATCAATACTACTTTCGAATTTTTGTAAATTTTTTAATTAATGTTGTACTTTTATCATTTTGGTGTTTTATTGATTTTACTGTGTTTTTTTCGTAATACCCCAACAGAATTATAAAAGATGAAAACATTTTTAAAAAATTATTTTAAAAAATCAATAATGAAAAATTTATTAGTTAGAAATTACCAAAAATATATAATAATTGTCACAAATAATGAAATAAATTTTCTACGGTAATCAATAGATTCCTAATTGATGATATAAGATCATAAGAGATCATACAAATATTTCAGAAACAAATTTCAAAAAGTTTCAAACATTTTCATACACAAAAAATTTTCTCACGAAAATCATAAAAACTTTTTAAAAAATCATTTAAAAATTATTAAAATAAGAGACATTTGAAATAGTTATCTTTTGATATACATTGTGATGAAATGGAATAGTTTCTCGTTGAAAATCATATTACTTCTGTTGAATCCAGGTCTTTCATAAACTGTCCCGACAAATCCTTTCGTAAAAGTCTCGGACAGCAATGTACGTAAACCAGAGGTTTGACTGATACAGTCACTATGGAGAAAATAATCGCCATATATTTCACAATTTGTCGTAATCTCGGCCATTCTTCTTTCGGACTGCCTTCTAGACTTTTTTCTAAGCCAACAAATACTGCAGACAATTTCATTATCAAATTGATAAGCGTAAGCACAGCTATCCAGATGACCAATTGGGTTTTTCTACTTACGCCAGCTACACTGAGCACTTGCCGATTCGGATTGATAAGAGTGGCACTAATTGGCGTTTTGCTTGACATCGATATAGTCATTCTTCTGCGAGTGAGAACGGACTCGTGATATTTGATCACACCGATGTAGGCCAGAATGAAAATAATCGGTATGAAACATTCGATACTCGGTGAAAGAAATTTCAACATGATTATTCGATATAATTTGAAAACCCTAAGCAACCTTATCACAATACCTTTCCCAGTTCTGAAATCCCTATTGAAAGTATACTCTGCAAACTTTGGAACAGTATACAGCAACAGAGCACCAATAATTAACATTAATCTATAGTAAGTCCACTTTCGTTTTTTGGCACTCATTACATTCGAATCATCGCAACCTTCAGCTTCTTGGATCAGTTTGCACCTGGTTATGTTGCTTCTTTGAACTAATAACGCAATAATAAGCCAGGTGACAATCAGACATGTCAAATCCCAGAACGGTAACAGAACCGGCACAATAACATAGGAAAATCTTTGATAAATCTTTAATTGATCTTTATAATGACTTCCGACTATTCCCATTACAATAAATAGCAGCCAGGCCAAAATGAGATGCAAACAATCAACGAAAATTATCGAAGCGAGATATATTCCGAAAGGATTTCTTCTAAAGCTCATGTTGTGTTTTAAATGCATTTTAAAGAAACAATAAAAGTTCGCCAAGAAACCCATGATACTGAGGATGGCCATGGCGACCATTAAAGCGTGAATGATACCAGATAGGGATTGGACGTTACAATAGTAATTATCATAACACCCGGCGTCATTATCTGTGAGCAAATTATTGGTAAATGTCGTTTGGCTCTGGTTATTTCTGAATCGAGAGTTATAGTAACAATAGATTGTTATTATTGTTTTTAGTTAAAAAAAACATTCAAAAATAAGACAAAAATAAGTTATCCTAAACCAAATCACTAACTATAACCATTCACATGATTTATCTATCCTTAAAATACAACCGAAGTACTAGATTTTGTTCTTTACAATCGGGAGTATTATTTGTTTGAGTGTCATTATTAATACTGATGATTTATGCAAATATATAACTACCTTCTATTGCTTGGTTGTGCAGATTATAATTGAGAATTATTATTTCATAAATTATATAAATTAAGCAAAATTTTGCAAGAAAAGACATCAAAGAAAAAAAAGAAATTTTATTTAAATTTAATGCAATGGTTATTTTAGAGATATGAAACCATTGCCAACAGTAGATTAAATATTATCCAATGAAATTCAGCATAAGAATAGATCTTCAATAACAAGTCAATTATCTTACCAAGTCACTATGATTTCTGATGTATGGTGAATGGTGTGAGAATATTGGTGTGCATACAACCATATGAAATATGAATGCACGTATATGAATTATTATTATTATTATTATTATTATTATTATACCAATACTGGTTTAAATTCATTGGTTTAAATTTTAGTAAATAATTATTTTTATTTATAGAAAATACTGACGATGTCTTTTATTGTTATTGAGTGCGTTTTAAAAATGAGCCCCATGCATCACAAAAATAAGTGATATACAGTCAACCCTCGTATAATATGATACTCTAATAATTCGGTTTTCGTACAACAAACATTCCAAAACTTTAAATTAACGAGGAACTTCTAGTGAAGTTACATCACTTTATCGGGGAATTCTGAGTTTCTTATAACGCGGTACAAATTAATCGTGTCACAGGAGGGTTGATGAATAAACAGAAACTACTAGCAAATGGTTTAGTTAAAAAAATAATTTCATTAAATTGATATTGAAAAATGAATTATAATTAAAGACATGTCAAAATTTCATTAAAAAATGACAATATATCGGAATACTTATTATACATTAGAGCATTGTCAAAAATATTTTAGTTGTTGATTAATTAATTTTTCTAATAATTAAATAGCGATCATAAAGTTCAACATATTTTGTAGGGGTGTGCAATTGACAGTTGAACAAATGACAAATAAATGAAAAAAAAATTTTTATGCAATTATTGTTAGTATTTAATAAAGAAAATTCATCTTTTGACAAGCAAAGAATTAACAGGGATTAATTGTGATAACTTCTTTAAGAAAACTCGGAGAAAAGGAATTTAATCACAGTGATTGTTGAGGGAACTTGATTTTAATGAACTTATTATTTTTAGAATTGTCATTTTTGGTGGGATCCGGTTCGAATCGTAAATTCAACTACTTCTCCGCCGGTAAAAATTGGAAGGACATTTGTCCAGTATTCCATCGATGCTTAATATTTTGTGAAAATTACATTTTAGGTATAATCAGATTTTTCGCATTTCCACTATCTTAAAATTTGTAAATGAGAACTTTGAAGGTGTTAAAATTTTAATTAAGAGTAATCGTAGCTAAGAAATGAGTGAAAAATTTAGTTACTTTGTATCTTCCTTAATATTCTATATACTTGCCAAGATGAGAAATATTTTCTTAAACTAAATAACTGTTAAAATCTACATCCAGAATGAAAAATATAAAACTAATTCATTTAATAAAAACGTGATTAATACATTGACTGCCAACTACGAGATAACTCGTAGTTAATACATCAGAATTTGTCAACAATGCAGTTAACGTGTTAAGGAAAAATTTTCAAAATTATTTTTATTTCTAAAATGTTCTCCTGTATCTTTTAAGACAGTGAGTGGTTCGTAAAGTAATGCAATCGACCGACTGATGCTAAGGTTTTGTTGAAGATAGCGGGCCACTAACCAAAAGGTCGAGCGCTAACAAGAACGACATATATTTTGGTATGTTAAAATAAGTGACATTCAAATAATTTAACAATTTTAAATAAAGTTGAAAATTAATTTTTAACTCTTCAACGGACCCGAGATCAATAATCCGTGGATAACCAACCACTTTAAGAACCATTGCTTTAAGTTTTCACGTGGTAACCTTAATTGTGCACTATTTTATAGTTAAACGAATACGTGCACCTGTGAATATGGTAAAATTAGTACATAATTGTGAATACAAAATTGTTAGTGGCATAAATTAAAATATCAGACAAGTAAATAATAAAATAAGTCCTTGCTGTAAAGTAATTATTATATGTCTTCTTCAATTGAACTATTTGATAATCGAAAAATTTTTTCATCAATAAAATAATTACTTGGCAGCGAGGGCTTATTTAATTACTCACTTGTCCGATAATTAGAAACTCACGTGCCGAGTATGCTTACAGAGCAACTAAAATAAATTAAAATAATAAAAATGGCTTTCAAGGTCCTTAACTAATTTTCCTATTGCTATGCCTATAAATACATAATATTAAGAGCTACACATTTGAAATCTTGTAAAATTTCATTTCCGGTTGTTGATTTCGAATCAATATAATAGTTTCCAATAAGGAAAATCAATATAAAATAACTTTGCACCCTAAAAACCATTTCATTAATTAATATAAGTTTTCAAGTTTCAATTTGATATTTTAATAAAATGTTAATTAAACCATAAATAATCATAATAATTTTCAGTAAAAAAATTCAGTGCATCTTTTTTAAAAACATTGCGATTCTTAATTATAAAAAATTAATTAATTGTTTTTACTTAAAATCTTTCAAATGCGAACAAATATAACATGAAAAATAGTTGAAAAATAGAAAATTTCATTTGATGTGAAAACGAGTGAAAAATCTATTATGTAGCTTTCAGCAATGTTGATGAAAGGCAGAATACAATTGAACCAGGCCCGTCAGCCTACATTGATGACTTTTTGTTGATTGCTTGTCTATTTTTTAATGAAAAAGTAGTGAGGAAATATACAATAATTAACTGAATAATGTATATAGTTAATATTTTCTGGTATATAATGACAATGTATATAAATGACAATAAATATATAAATAATTATGTATCGTGTGCCAAGCAGTGGAAACGATTAAATCAGTCATTTTCAAGCATGAATCTGAGGGAAATATTATTGTTACCACCGTGAATACAGCCAATATAAGTTTTAATTTCCGATTTCTATTAATTATCAGATATTATTTCCTGTGCGCTCGAATCTACAAAAGTTAATTTATAAATCTAAAATCAAATGGAGTAATTTGTGCTTTTTGATTAATTTATCAATTGTGTTGAAATTTTAAAATTCAAACTTTTATTACGCTGTTTGAATCTATATTTTAGCTTTGATGGTATGCCACTGATTGAACTAAAATTAAACCTAATCATCATCATAATCATCATAATCATCATCATCATCGTCAATAATAATAATAATAATAATAATAATAATAATAATAATAATAATAATAATAATTGTTATTGTTATTATATGGCATTTATTTAAATATAATAATCAATTGCTTCAGTGTAGTAGTAACTTGAGAACTGAGATGACGAAGTTTTTGGTCATTGTCGACTGAAGGAATTGATTGTGAAAACAATTGATCAGTGAATACAATTTTGTGTTTATATTTGTATTGTCATATTTCGAGTGTTATACAGTTTGTGAAAATACTTTGAACAAGCAGTCGTATATTAAATGTTGTAAGATTGTTTCTAATTCATGTTGTTTGAACTTTGTGTTAGCAGCGAATTTCAAATCCTGCTTAGATTGTGTTCGGATCTTTGATATGAATATATGTCATTGGAATGACTACCAATCACCTCCGTTTTCAAGTTATTGATCACGGTGGATTGAAGTAATTGATTAATATTAGTGAATACAATTTTGTGTTTATTTTGTTGTTTTTGAAGTGGTACATGAATAATTGTAAAATGACAATGTGTATGAATGTAAAAAAATATGATTAAAAATTTATTAAAATTTCTATTTTTAGAAACTTTATACTATAAATTTTTAAAATTTGAGTTTTTTAAAAACAATTTATAATTTTATAGAATATATTTTGGAAAAAGTAATTTGTTTAACAAAAGCAATTTGAATCCAAATAGTTTGAATTTTAATTATACGTGATGATAATGAGTCTGTCTAAATATTATTATTATTGTTATTATTATTTATAAGGACATTTTTTGACAATTTTTATTTTTATTTGTAAAACACATTGCATTATCAACAAAATTTGACTATGAATCAGATTTATTTATGGTAGTCACGCATTTTTGGCACAGCCTTTTTTTCAAGTGATTTCACTTGAATAACTCGTGAATACAATAAATCAATCTGATTTATAGTCAAATTTTGTAGAAAATATTATGATTATTATTATTATTATTATTATTATTAATATTATTATTAATAATAATAATAATAACAATTTCTGCATATACTATTATCAGGTCGCTCTTTAAAATTTTATGCAGGTTATGATTATGATTATTATTATTATTATTATTATTAATATTATTATTAATAATAATAATAATAATAATAATAATAATAATAATAATAATAACAATTTCTGCATATACTATTATCAGGTCGCTCTTTAAAATTTTATGCAGGTTATGATTATTATTATTATTATTATTATTATTAATATTATTATTAATAATAATAATAATAATAATAATAATAATAATAATAACAATTTCTGCATATACTATTATCAGGTCGCTCTTTAAAATTTTATGCAGGTAGGTTGCGAATTACACTCACGCAGTGTAAGTATAAAAATGAACTTAATAAAAGCATTTTTATTTAAAATTCGTCAGGAGTAAATTATTAATTAAATGTTACACTGTATGAAAATTACACTAGAAAAGTTTAAAAAACAAATTAATTATACTGCAATATACGTCAATAGTCGTATTCACAAATTAATAGATATCAACAAGTTACTTTTGTTTGCTGTAAGACAATTTTTATGATGAGAAAACGTACAGTTTAATTTTTAAATGATCATTAAGTTTTTCACTCTGAACTAATTAATAGTATAAATCACAGATTTTTATTGTTACTAATAAACACAAAAGAAATCTGTAAATAGTAATTTTAGAGATAAATAAACAGTAATAATACAGTTTACCTCTCAATAATCAACATGGCAGTAACCTTTTTTGGGTGCTCACTACTGAAAAAATAGTGGTCATGTAATTTTCATTCGATTTTTTAAAAATATGGTGGTAATAATTACATGTAGTAATGATTTAATTGGCTAAAAATTAAACAGGTCATGTCCACTATTGCTAATGTTCACTATTGACAGGGTAGACTGTATTTATAAATATTCGGAAAAAATTGAGCTCTTTTAGATTGTCACATGGAAGCTTAAAACCTGAATATTACGAGCAACATGTAAATAAACTTTCATATTATATTTCCATGAAATGCAACTTCGAAATGTGAAAAATTATTTAAATAGGAAACATCTTTCTTTTTAAAATTATCTGGCAAAAATTAAGAAGAACATAATCACAACTCACGAAATAATTCTTGATATTCTCCAATGTGTTTCATCAATTCCGGAAATTTTGTAACGGGATTATGAAATAAGTTGGTGTAAATTTCAAGTAATGTGAACGGTAAAGAATCAGTTGGAAAGTCATGAGCAATCATTATATGAAGACAAGAGTAATAAATACTGAATAACTGAAATATGTGAATATTAGAAACGAATAGCAACAGCACAGATGGTCAAAGAAAAACATCCAATTGCAAATATTTCCTACGTCTAGAATATGATTGCACAGTTCACTTTATAATGCGGATAATAAAACATCTAATATTATAAATATCTATATTTATATAGCATTTATAATGACGGTTTCGGGTGCTGAATGTGGTATTCATCAAATTGAATTAGTAATGAATTTAAGTAAACATTTCAAAAATTATTTATGACCATGATCTAACATATTCAATATTCTGGACAATATATATATATATATATAAAAGACTAATTTACACAGAACGTTTTTTAATTTGGCTACATAATACTAGAAATGATAATTAATACATAATATTAAGCATGTCTAGATTTTCTTGTTTAAAATTGACCTAGCCGGAAAATTATTATAAGTGATCGTCAAAAAACCTAAAATAACAAATTGGAAAAGATTCACGTATAATGTACACCGTATTAAATAGGAAAGTGTATAATTCGGAGATTTTCGTAAGACATATTTTATAATATTTTTGATTAAAAATAACTCAAAGCACCGTGTTTTTCCTTTTTACTTTGATATTAATTTAATGTTGTAGAAATGGTAGTTGTACATGTTAAGTCACAGGTTTTCTCAATTAAGTGAAAAATGCATTTTTCTCAAAGATTAACATAAAAATTGACAAAAATGAAATAAACCAGATTTTTCCATAAGTAAATTGCAATGAAGTCCTCTTTTACAATAAAGTGTATAAGAGTGTGCTCCCGGGAAATTATAGCTTACTAATTTAGTAAAAGCTAGCATATGGAATAAATAATTATTATAAATAATTATTATAAACCAACGAAATTCAAAGGTTTTATGGATGATTTTGTGTTTAAATTTTTAATTTAAAAAAACATTTTATCAACAGCAAAACAGAAAAAATAAGTTTAAATTAAAAATGTCATTGATGAAATTGCATTGTTTGAAGGGACAAAAAATAATGATAATAAACAATACATTCAACCGATAGTTGAAACTAAATTTATTTATTTACATTAATTATCCAAACAGCATTTAATGAAACATTTATTCTAATTTCTAGTAATTTGAAAAACAATTTTCACGTGTTTAATGAAATTACCGGCAAATTTGTTTACTTCTAATCTATAAATAAAGAACTTAAACTTAACATGTTACGTCATCGGACCTTTCTACCGGTAAATAAATTTTGTTTTCATTTAATTTTTATACTGTATTCTAGGCATATGTTATTCTCGTATTATTTACTATTTTTAAATATATTTTAACCTCTTAAGTGGTTTATTTCTTCAAACGAAATGCGCTGCTGAGCGGCGAGTTTTGTTATCCGCTAGTGTATATATACGTCTTGGGCATAAAAACATATATTTATACGTATATTATACGCAAGCGAATATATTCGTTTTGTGCATAGTGGTATACATAATTTAACTTTAAGCGAGTATATTCGTCTTATGCGTTTTGTAATGGATATGTCAATGACGTATATCAAAGGTGCGCAAACTAGGAAGCGGGCCCCCGGATTGGGGCGCAGAAAATTTTAAAATGTAATAATTCTTTGTTTCCAGAAAATTTTAAAATTGTTAGATTTTACAAACGATGTATGGTTTTTTTGTTGAATATTTATTATTGTTTTTTTGCTAAAGCATTAGAACTGTTATTTTCATAATATTTAATTTGTTCAATTTACAAGAAATAGAAAAATACACTTTGTTTATTTTAAATGTTTATTTTATTTACGTCTTTTTTATTGTGGCGTTATGATTTTTTATTAAGTCGGGGGCGCCAAAAATAAATATGTTGAAAATGAGGGCGCAACTTAAAACGTTTGCGGAAGTCTGGCGTATATACCCGTCATAGCCACTTAAGAGGTTAAATTGACATATCTATAATAAAGGAACTGTTGAATAATCCTATAGATGAAGTAAACCGCCCTATCTTAATACCAATTTAACTCGTTTTCACATTTGTACTTATTTCAATAACAAAAAAAAATAAGAAACTTATCGAAAATTCATTGTTACATTTATAATCTCTACTTATATGGCTCAACGCAAACAGTAAAGCTTGAAATACGACGACGCGAATTGTAATGGATATTGTGCCATGAATTTTAATTGACAATAAGCTCCGAGAAGCTTTTAATAAACAAAAAGTTGATATGTAAAATACTTAAATTACTGTTGACAATAAAATCAAAGAATTACAATTTATTTTACACTTGCTAGAAACTAGTTGAGATGTAAATCTACACTGTAGATACAATTCACATGAAATTATAATGAATCTTGATTACTGCTTTAATGACTTTCAAGATTAGCAAATTAAGCGATCTCATATAAAAAATAAAATAAACAAAATACAATTTTGAAAAATATAATTAAATAATTGGACCAATTAAGATTTTAAATAATCAAATTACTTAGCAACGCTACTTTGAATAAAATGTTTTAATGCAAACCTGATATCAGCGTAATGTGTGACCGATAATATGACATGGATAATTATTATTTTTTATAATTATTTTTATTCGATTATTATTCGATTATAAAATAATCATTTTTAATTTCTTTAAAATTGAATGTTTTCCAATCTTTTTGGTCTTTATTTTAAATTTATTTTCCAGAATTTTTAAAGGTTAATAAAAGTATATAAAAAGCTTTTGAAAAATAATAATAGCTAATTTCCAAAATTTAAAATTATTATTATAAAATCGAAATTTTTTTCATCCATTTAATACAGTCTTTCTCATAGTGGGCGATAACGCCCCCTTGTGGGTGTTTGAGACTTAGAGGGGCGTTAAAGGGCCCAGAAAAAAATGGGGACGTTGACGTGGGTTAAGCAGGCGATGGTAGATTTGTAATTTCATTTACTTTATATTTTAAATTTCACTAAAATTAAAACCTACCTACTACACAATAGCGAATAATTAGTTTATATTTCTACCCTGTATGAGGGTATAAAAACTTAAAATACTTAACATAGATTTCGTAAGATAGCCCGCATGCCGTACGCAATCAAGTTGTAACAAGTTTCTGTTAAATAACGCTATTGGAGCAATCCGGTAGCAATTGTTCTGTACCATTAAAATTTATTTACATGTAATATATTTTGTATATTATACAATTAAATAATCTTTAGAGGGCGGTGCCAAATCAAATTGTGTATTAAGGGGGCGATGGTTAAAAAAGCTTGAGAAACACTGATTTAATAATTGCTTTGCAGCAAGGGCTTTATTTGGTGATATTTGCAGTAAGAGTTTTAAAAAGCAAAATCAAATAATTCGTTGAAGGATGGCATTTTGCGCACAACTACTACTAACTTCATCCGTCTGTCGATTTCTTTTTATTGGTTGTATTGGTTTAGCCTTCCAAGAAATATATTTTTTTACTCTCAAACCATTGTACAAATTTCAAAAGACTGAACATATCACACCCACATTTTTTTATAATCGTTCGCCGATAAGTGCATGCGTATGTGCAATTGACTGATTTGGTATGCGATTGAGCTCTTTAAGCACAGCACACACTCACTATTCTCGGTCGATGACTGTCCATAAACAATGGATCTCATCTAAAACGTCTTGACCCTTCGCTATCATTAAACTAGATAGTAATTATTTTAGGAACAAATCTACATTCTTTTAAACAAATAGCTTTATTATATTAAATTGATATTTTATTAGGTAAATTTTTTAAAAAATCTATTAGATAATTATGAAAAGGATTATTAAAGCTGCTAGAAAACCTTTGTAAAAAACCTTGAAAAATCCATTTTAATATTAATAATTGGAATATAGCATAATATATATATATATACTGGAATTGTCTTTTTTTATTTATAATTAAAAAATGACAATGAATGCGTATATTTCCTAACTGATAATATTTAGGTATAATTTCCATATGTTTTTTGAAATTAGAATCGTCATTACTTGAAATATTTGTCAACAATAATATAAACAAATTTCTGAGTATATTTCAAAGATTTTAGACAGAACTATAAAATAGTAATAACTATTCATTAAATCACCATTAAACCATAAGAAATTATATTCAACATTAAAACTATAAAGATTAATAGTCATCGAGTTCATTCAACGTATGACAATTCCTATTCTACAGGGTGGCCCATAATTTACCTCTCTGACACAAAACAATCCCAAAAGCCTTTGAAATGCATAGATGACATTGATGTTGCCTTTGTAGTTTGTTTTAAATTCATAAATGCTTATTTTGTTTATTTACAGTTGTTGACTGGAAGATAAAAATACATTCTTTGAAAACATAAAATTTCAGTGTCACCAACAAGCGTTAATAAATTAATCAATAAAATAGTTAATTGTGTTTTTAGACAAAGGAAACAAAATCGTAAGAAAAAATTGTTAAGTTGAAAAATTTTTCCTGGTATTAAATTTAATAATGAACAGACCAAAACACGGCGATCATTTCTACATAAAAAATATAATGGAAAAGTTACGTAATAGTGACGTAATCTCAATTCCAAATTTTTATTTAATGGAATTGCTTATTTGCACACGTCACGTAAAAACAAAAACAAAAATTTAATTATGAAAAAGAAAATAATTATTTCAAAAAGTTACGTAACCATCAATTTAAACAAAATTTTAAAAAGTAAGGGGGATGTCGCAGAAAAAAGTATGGGGTTCTGGGGAAAATTATTATGTAATATATCTTTGTTGAGTAATATTCATTTGTTCTGGAGTACACATTTACTAGTTCGATTAACATCTTTAAGATAGTTTGATTAACATTTGATAGACGCTGTGTAGAAAATGTGTTTTTGCATTTCACTTATAAATCTTTCGTAATCAGGCTCGTAGCTATGGAATGAGACGCCGAGGTTGCAACTCTCTAAATTTTGAACGTTACTTTGCGTAAATTTCAAAATCAAAATTGAGGAATTAATTTAATATTATAAAGTTTAGTAATGAAAAAATTAAAATAAATTTGAATTTAATATTTAATAAAAAAATATGAAAAAAAAAATCATTTGTAGTTGGATGGTAAATCTTTTTGGAATGCGGATTTATTCAATCATCAAGCCCAAAAGCTATTTTTACAAATAATAAATTTTTGTTTTAACCTTAATGAGCGCTATAAACATACCAAGCTTCATGTAAACAGCTATGTTTACGCGTAAATATTCCAAAAATTTTCAAAGAAATAAATTATTTATAGATAAATTTAACAAGATTCAAGAAAATTAATCCACGGACAAGAAAAGAAAAAGATTGAAGGATAATTAAGATAGGATAAATTCTGAATATATAAATATTATCTTTGCTGGGTTCATGTGCAGCACTTTTGGAAAAACTATTAAACAAAAATTTGTTATTTAAGTAGTTTTTATCAAAAAATTCGCATTTATTCAGTCAATTCTTCCAGTAAAATCAACTAGGTTACAGTTAGGATTTTCTTGCTAATAATGCTTGATCTTTTGCTAGTTTTCTTGTTTTACTTGCAATCTCGTGGATACGACTTCTTAACATCAAACGAGAATTGGGATCAGTCGCATCAAAATTTATGTGTTTTATGTGGAGAAATAATAATGGTCACCGATTTATAACTGAATGACTAATGAAAAAAGAGCTGAACGAATTGTTTAACTGTTAAATGCATTGTGATAGAAATTTCCATCCTACCAAATATTTAAATATAATTATTTGTAATTAATGACAGCGATAATTTTTTAGTATGGCGATAAGATAAACAGTCTGTCATGGATTAAAGTGAGAAAAAAAAATCAAATCTGTTTTTGTCTAAGTATTTTGTCAATAATAATTGTGATAGCACTTGTTCAGTGTTTCTGATGTAATAACGCAATACAAAAATCATGCATTTAAGGGTTAAATGTATTCAATTAGAATTATCACAAAAATAGTAGTATTATTTTAGGGCCATTTGAATCAGTATAATAGTGAAAAGGTATGAAAATCACTTTCAAACTAAATTCATTAATTAGGAATTGACTAGGTTCAGTTTCTCCATCAAACTACATTTAGTGCAATAATATTATTTGTAGATAAAATAACAATTTCGAATTTTAATGTTTATTTAAAATTTTTAAGAAAATATAAATTTTTAAATTGTGCGAAGGTTTACAGTATTGATTTGTATTTACAAAAATTACCAATTTTATAATATTTTATACGTTCATATACTTCTATGATTTGGGAAAATTTTAATGTGATTTGTCTGACAATTAAACCTTTTGCAAAATTTTATTTCTTTTATCTTATAAAGCCGAGTCAGTCCAGTAGCAAAAGGTTACCCTAAATTTGCATAATATCATTGGCAAGCAAATTAGTGTCTACCATCGTAATAAAAACCTTTTTAGAGTCTATTTATCAAGATAATTTCCTTGAGAAAAAAAGTGTTTAGATGCCATTTAAAGAGTTATTGTAATATAAAATAAATATTAGATATTAGATACCATTGTGAAAATATAGAATTAATTTGACATTTAAGGTTGAGAATGTAATGACGAATTATTTATTTTAAAATTTACCGAAAAATTCGTGACATAAAGCAAAAATACGACAAAATGGTTCAGATCACTTTGCCGGTAGCATTAACAAGTGAATAAACATTTCTTGAAATTATTTATTAATTTCATATATTCATGATTAATTTGACACCAAATTTCTTTCAAAATAGAATAGGAAGATTTACTTTAGGGTGAAAAATTATTTAGTCGAGAAAAGTTTTAAACGTAACACGTGTTAAAATGGGAGGTAGCTATTTGAAATGTATTTATTAGAGAAAAGTTTCATATTTCAAGAAATACGAATGTAAAAATAACTAACTTTAAAAAATGAAGTGAAAATTCATAAAGTTCATTCTTTGTCCATAAAATCAAAAATAAATAAACTTGTCTAAATGATACATTCTGTTTCAGTTTTGGAATTGCAATTTAAAAATTAATTATAATTTAGCATAGTCAACTGACTACCAAATATGCCTCTGAGTACGCAAGTTGTGAAATATTAATACACTAAATTGACAGAACATGAATTACTATAAAAGTATAAAACGGTAGCAGCATATATTAAAATAGCAGATAAGTATATAGTAAAATAAAAATAAGTAATTATAATATTGATTAAAAAATTTTCATCAATATAATTATTACTTTGCAGCAAAAGCTTATTTTATTATTTACTTATATGGATTACTATAGACCTTTAATATGGTTCACCACTGATGGAATATATAATTTTTGATTTCTTTTCTATTTTTTTCAGATGACAATTGTTCAATAAATTCCAACCAGTCAGTCGACATTCGAAAAAACCCGAAAACAATATGAAAAGCAGATAATAAAAATAGCACATCAATCAGTCACACAGAAACGTATAAATTAAATTGTTTTTGTTGATGTTTCGTTGTGATTGATGTGCTAAATTTTATGATTTTTCATTAATTTCTGAGTAGCAATTAATATTGGTGTTAAAAAGGAACTAAAATAGAGCTGAGATTCTCCATCTAATTAAAAGAATTGATTTTTCAGTATTTCTATTTTATGATAAAGCTTATCGATTTCCACTTTATGTTGTATTAGTTGATATCGAACAATAAAAATACAAAAATTTTCAGTTTACAGTTGTGAAAGTTTCCGTGTAGAATATTTTTGATGCTTTTATAGATGTTATATTTCAGGAAATCAGTATGTCTACCAAAAACAGAAAATCTTGTCAAGGAGTCGGTGTGAGTTGGCCTAATTTATGACTCGATGTGTGTGATTTGATATTTTGCTGCATTTGCGTTGACTTGTGTGTGTTGGAGCTTAGAGAAAGAAGGTTTTGTTTTAAATTTTAGATTTTTTCGAATTTAAATTTTCTGGCAGTTATCAATGAATATTGTTTAAATCAAGAAATTAATTTTGATTTCTTATTCAAATCTTATTTTTCTATGAGAATCCAAGCCATCAATTTCGGAAAAGCTGTAGGAAAAATTAATGGAATGAAAAGGATGAAATAAATTCATTTATCCAAAGAAGATCTTGTTAACAGAAAATGATCCAATTGTGAGGTGTTGCTTGACTTTACTTCAAATCATTGTTTACTTGATATACTTATGTCTTCGGCTGAAAATATTGAAAAGGATTCTATTAAATGCAGGGCTGCGAAGTCGCTAAAAAACACGACTCCAAATCCGACATCACAGCCTTGATTATATGTATTCAAACTTCTTGTGTTGGTGGATTTTGTCAATTCACTGATAGAGTTTCGCGTCCAAAAGTTATTAATCGAATGGAAATATTTGTTGTGGATTTTTTCACAGTTGGTTATATAAGATCCAATTAAAATTTAACAGATTTTATCCAAAATTAGCTTAATTTTATTTATAAAGAATTAATCGATTTTTATTTACATATTTAATAAAAAGGAAACACCAATAAAAAACTCTTCGTGCGATATATTTCGACAGTTTGACTGTCATCTTCAGGCACAAAAAACCAACTAAAAATATTATGAATTAACTTATAATTTAAACAAATTGATTTTTTATATTAATTTAATTTTCTAATAAATAAACACTTAAAATATATTTAAATACTTTTAACTAATTTTTTTAAAATTTTTTTATATAAATATTATAATTTTTACTACATACACACTACAAACACACAAACACGATTTAGCATACTCAAACTATTTAAAAACATTTAATACATTAATCTTTGGATCCAATGACCTTATCAGCAATGTTTCACATATCACGCATTCCCAATAACTATTAAAACTTTTCACCAAAATTCTAAAATCAGACATTCCTATTTCACTTTTACAGCCTCTATTGTGCTCACTAATATTGGTCAAACCCTTCAATTGTGTATTGGTTTTAAAAAATTTTAAATATTATTAAAATAATTTAATTTAATTTATAAAACATAATATAGTTAAAAAAAATTATAATATTTATATAAAAAGAAATTTTTAAAAATTAGTTAAAAGTATTTAAATATTTTTTAAGTGTTTATTTATTAGAAAATTAAATTAATATTAAAAAAAATAATTTGTTTAAATTATAAGTTAATTCATAATATTCTTAGTTGGTTTTTTGTACCTGAAGATGACAGTCAAACGGTCGAAATATATCGGACGAAGAGTTTTTTATTGGCGTTTTCTTTTGAATAAATCGTTGCGAAATTTATTTAATTATTTATTTATATTTAATAAAAATAATAAATTCTACTCGTAACTGTTTTTAAAATTTTGTAAAATTTTATTTTGCTTAATTTGCTTAATTTTATTTTGCTTATTTTTCGATTAGCATTATCTAAATTTTTATTTTTATTTTTAATTTAAAAATTTTTAGTTTTAATTCTTTTTACACAGTAATATTTCTTATTTTACAAAATAAATCCATAAAAATAGCAGAAATACATCAAAAATGAATAAATACAGAATGCGTAAATCGCGTTATGGCAATGTTATTTTAAGATATATTACTTGTGCAAAACATAAAAATTGAATTTATGGAATTTATGTACGCAAAATTTATCCAAATTAAGCTATATAAAACTAAAAAAAATATTTTCGAAAATAAAAATAATAAAATGCTATTATATAGACAGCAAAGGTTAATTCTTTCTTTAATAATATTTTCATAACTTTTTGAAAAGTGAAATAAAATAATGAAAATGATAGCTAGCATGGTTATAAATTATTATAAAAACTAAAGCCCGTCAAATGACAATTGTAGTTATGTTTGTGTTCATAACCATGATCAATTTGTCGGACGGACACATAAATAACCATTGGTATTTTATAGATAAGTCGGGTGTAAAATACAAATCAAAAAACATTATAATTATAATTTATATAGTTCATTTTTTAAAAATACAATTTATAATAAAAGGACTTACGAGTTTGCAGTAAAATCTTTATTTGGCGTTTCGGGTACAGGTTTTGAATCATACTCTTTAATGTATTCACACCATGCATTAAGTTTAGATAAAAACGCCAAACCACAGTATTGCATATTTGGCCTGATGTTATCCCTGTAATGTTTCATTCGGTGTTCTGGGAGCATATTAGGCCCTGTGAATTCGGGCAAAAATTTATATAATTCCATTTTGATTTTAACAAAATTATATCAATTAAAATAAAACTTAAAACATAAATCTTTGTAATTATAGTCTATAAATAGTACTTGAATTACTATAATGATTTACAAGTCTTAATCACTATTCGTATCACACCATATTTTCACGATTTGATTGGCTTTTTGTTTCAAGGTCATAAATTTGATGTAACAGTATATTAAAAGCTTAGTTTTAGTTTTTGATTTTTAAAATAATTTTATGAATTTATTAAGCATATATAATTTTTTTTAAATTACCACTTATATTAATTTTTACTTTTTTTATTAAAATACTGGTTTACCATTCGAAGTTTTAAGTTATAACTGCTTCCAAATTTAGAAATTTATGAATTTAAATTGTTTTACATGTATTTTTAATAATTAAACATTTAGTTGTAAAAATTACATATTAACGAATTTATTTATTTTCTAGTGATTATTTTTATTAAAATAAAGTACTTGTTACTCTTTTATAAAACGGAGGTAATGAGAAATTCAAATTACACACAAAAACAAATAATGTTATAGCGTGCCGAAAGGTATTTAAGTCTTGTCTAATTCATTGATCACAGAAAAGAGTGTTTTTTACATATCGTTTGCAAAAATAGAAACTAGATTGTCATCACTTTAAATTCAGTATCCATGAAACAAAACTTCAGGTAGAGTTAACCATAGAGCTTCGTATAAAATAGTATGTTGTTAAAATTGTATTAAATGAATTTAATCTTTATTGACATCAAAATCACATAATTAGCGGGGGAAATTCAGTTCAAAAATGCCATTAAAACGCGGAGAGGACGGTGGCCAAAGTTTTGTAAAAGATATTGAAGTTATTCCGAAAAAGAAGAGCTGAAAGTACTGATGCTAAGCCAAAACATTGCACAAAAATTCGAAATGATAAACATCCAATAATATGAATCATGCGAAACAAGATCAGGAAATCCCAGTTATGAAAAAAGAAATGATAGCGAAGACTTAAATCCTTCATTCGTTAGCGAAAAAACCGCAAGTAAGAATGAAATGGTGACAGAGTTCACCTGCTCATTTGTTTTTAACCTCATTGTACATTTTCAGCATCACTCATAATAACTGTAACCATGGATATAACGATGGGAATTAAGTAGTACCATTTATTGCTTCCCGTTCAAGGTCAAGGTAAGCAATTGTATGGAAATAATTCATTAATCCAAATCACAAACAAATATTTATTTCAACCAATGAAAAAACACCAAATAAATTTCTACAGAAAAAATTTTTAAATTGAATTTTTTGGCGAATTACCCACCAAAATTTGTTATTACCACACATACAAAATTAATGAAAAAACATTTTTAAAACGATCCATCCAACACATCCTCCTGCAGGTCTCGGTACACATACAACCAAACATTCATAATATACTTCCTTTCAACCGCAAATAATTGTTATTTCGCCAATTCAACACGAAGAGCTACTAATTGAAATAAAACTATTCTCCTTTTCATCAACAATAAAATGATTTAAAACCGATTTTAAAACAACTAATTCCTAATAAAACACAAACACAACATTTTTTCAAATTCAAATCATTTTCTCAATTTATTTAATGGCAAAATTTCACTATCGGGTAATTTTTTGTGAGAATATTCATCGACAAATTTCTCAACCTCCTCACTGCTTACAGATGGCAATTTGCTGCCATAAGTTAAAGAGAATAAACTCTCCGGTTCTAATTTATCTTGTTTAATAAGTTTCGCCCGCCAACTAACATAAGGTTTCAATTGTGGATCGAATTCTTTAGGCACAATATATTCAGGTTTCATTTCATCGATTTCTATAAAAATACTCTTATTTCTAGAGATTGGTACATCCAAACCTACAGGATGTTCTCTAATATTATAAATACTTATTAATCATAACTTATATTTTACCTCGGAATAAAAGGATATTTTGCTCTTTCCAAATATTTGTTTTTTATTAATCGCCATTCATATTTATCAAGAAAACTTATTTTTTGTCTTCTCTCCAATAAAATTGAAACGTGGAAAGATCGAGAATGTTGAAAACAGAATTTACTTATGCTAATATTTAAAAATTTCATGATCATTTTCTGAATATAAAATTTTCATTTAATGCAAATCTTACAAATTCCAAAAATAAATTTTTCACTAACATGTTAACTAAATTCAAGAAAAAATTAATTAATTTAATTTAATTTAATTTAATTAATATAAACTTATTGCATGATACTGTAGTTCAAAAAAAATTCTCAGCTTTAAAATTTTTTAAAAATTAAATAAACGCAAAATGAAGCAAAATAAAACAATAAAATTAATTAGAGAATTTACATTTTATTAATAATGGAATATTTAATTGAGAAATAATATTATAATTTCAATATTTTCAAATTTTCTAAAGAAAAACGGAAAACTATCAGTAAAAGAAAAAATAAAATAAAATGTAACCTAATTAGAAAATTATAACTTAAGTTGTAATAATTTTTAATTTTTTTAAGTTTCTCTAAAGTTATACAGTAGTACCTTGAGATACGAATTTAATTCGTTTCGCGATCATCGTCGTATGTCAAAAAAATTGTATCTCAAAGCAATTTTTCCAATTAAAAATAATGTTATATTGATTAATGCGTTCTAACGAGATGAAACTAACCCAAAACACAGTTAAATTACATATAATATACACAATTTGTAGATAAATAAACGAGTAATAACACACATAATATTTATTAATCATCACTTTAACGTCATGCCTTTTTGACCCCACTTTTCTGACTTTCAGTGCGTGAGACCTTCACAAGGTAACGATCAAGAGAGTCTGTTTCTGCCTCCTTTTTAAAATGTTACGAAAGAATGTGAGACACCTATCATCAAATAAGGCACTCGCTCTACCTGTAGACAATTTCTCTGCGTGTCTTTTTTCCACAAAATCAGACACTTCCTGCCACTTACCAAGGACATCACTAATTTGACGTGAAGTATGTTCCTCCTCCGGCTCGACCACCTCCTCACTGCTGAGTTCCATCATTACCTCCGAGTGGGAAACCTTCTGTAACTCTTTCAACTCCTCCGTCGTGAGTTCTTCAGCATGCTCCTCGATGAGATCAGCTACATCGCCTCGTCTACCTCTAGGCCCATGGAGCGACCAATGGATACCATCTCCTCCTCAATAGGTTCCAATCAATCAAATCCCTCTCGTTCTATAACAACATCTGGCCATAATTTTCTCCAAGCTGAGTTCAAAGTTCTTTTGGTAACACCTTGCCAGGTAATATCTATAAGCTTAAGACAGATCACAATGTTGTAATGATTCTTCCAGAACTCCCTCAATGTTAGGTTCGTATTTTCGGTAACTTCGAAGCAACGCTTGAAAATATGCTTTGAGAAAAGTTTCTTGAAATTGGTGATAACTTGTTGATCCATGGGCTGAAGTATAGATGTTGTATTGGGTGGCAGATAGACAATTTTAATGAATTTAAATTCATCTAAAATGTCATCCTGAAGGCCAGTAGGGTGTGCAGGAGCATTATCCAACAGAAGGACACACTTAAGCGGTAGACCATTATCGATTAAGTACTTTTTCACTGAATGCCTAAAAACTCTGTTCATCCATTCATTAAAATATTGATGGGTCACCCATGCTTTACTGTTTGCACGCCACAGAACTTATAATTTTTCTTTCATTAATTTATAAGCTTTGAATTCCCTTGGGTTTTCCGAGTGGTAGGCTAGCAACGGTTTCATTTTGAAATCCCCAAAAGCGTTAGCGCAAAGGGTAAGAGTTAGCCTATCTTTCATAGCCTTGTGGCCGGGTAGACTCTTTTCTTCAGCCGTTATAAACGTACGCCTAGACATTATTTTCCAAAATAACCCTATTTCGTCACAATCAAACAGTTGTTGCGGTAGGTATCCTTCTTCACTAATAAGTTTTTCAAACACCTTAATGAAATTTTCAGCCGCCTTAATATCTGCACTAGATGCTTCTCCATGACGAATAACTGAATGAATGCCACTTCGATTTTTAAAATTGTCGAACCAGCCACGACTAGCTTTGAACCCCTCACCGCTCCAGCCTTCTCACAAATAATCGCTTCAGAAACATAGTCACCTGCCAATTGCTTCTCCTCAATCCATAATAAAAGTAGCTGTTCCATCTCATCATGTATATTAGTTCGTAGCTTTGAAATAATGGTTACGCCTTTGGAAGGTTGCCGTTTCTTTATCGCTTCCTTCTGCTTGATGATCGTGGATATTGTAGAAGGATTGCGACCATACTCATTTGCCAAGTCGATGATACGAACGCCACGCTCATGCTTTGCAAAAATTTCATGTTTCGCTTCCATTGAGATCATTTTCTTAGGCTTTTTCTTTTCGCCAGTTTTGTCTTTAACTTTGGGATCCATAGTTAAAATAATAAAATATGCAGGGTACAGTATATACTATCCAAAATGACACGAAAAACAGGCACAAACAAAGCGAATAACCCAGCGATGTGTGAAAGATGCGGCGTCAATCACAGTCCTCTACATTGCTACTATGAATATAAAGTTGTCATCTCGACACACCAGACACCAATTTATGTCGTCGTGACATTAATAACACATTTAACCTTGAAGAATTTATTGGCCGAATAAACAAGGAAACAGTGCAATATAAAACACCATACCTGTGGTAGACTTCTTGAAAGTGCCGCGTCTGGCTGCAAGAGTCGACGCTGGCCGTGAAGGGGTTGAACAGAGAGATGCTGAATCCGGCCGCGAGAGCCGACCCAGACCGAGAAATAGGGTGCCGTAACCTACCCTTAGAGTCGATACGGACCGTCAATAAAGATCGCTAAGTCCGGCCGCAAAAGCCGACTCAAGCCGAGAAGAAGAGTGCCGTGTCCTGCTCGCCTCAGCCAGTGTCTTAAATACTGATTTGTAGGTGTTTAATTGCTTACTCTCGTGAAATTAATTTTTCTGGAGGGTCTGCCTCCTCTGAGATCGGACAATATGGGCTTTCAGCTTCGTTAGGGTGCGGGTCTTTGAACCTTGGCAGTGATGTCAGGACCGATACAATAGGGGTTTTGATTCTCGTCGTGGGTCAATGAACTTCTCCATATCCCAGTGCCTGTGGAACCTTCGGAGACCGGAGCGGGGGTGGAGATTTAAACAGCTGGCTGAGTCCGAGCTAAGGAACGAGACGATCAAGAGAGTCTTTCCGGGTTGGTTAGGGTGCAGGTCATCGAACCTCACCACAAAGTAGTAGTAAACCTTTATTAGTTGTCATGGCGGCCATACAGAGGACTCTGGTGTCAACAACCAAACAGAGCGAGATAGCGGGTAGAAGCAGCAGGAGGAAAGCTGAGCGAACGCTCTGCCATCAAGGGATCACCTATGCGATTATCGCACATCGCAAATTCGTATCTCAAAATTTTCGTTGTATGTCGAGGTATAAATTTTAGAATATTTCATGTTGTATCTCAAAACATTCGTATGTCAAGGTACCACTGTAAATAAATTTTTTCTTAACAATTATGATAAATTTACATGTCAAACAAAAACTGACACACTACTATTACTCCAATTACATTTAGTGACTCTTTTCTTGAAAGAAATGATTAATTATGTCAATAATTTCTTAATTAATTAATTAAATTTTGTAATTGCGTTGCCTGAAAACCTTGCCAATTTTGATTTTCTACTCTATAATACCCCTTTCTTTCCAAACATATTGGTTATTAAATTTTTAGATGATTTTTGTACTTTAATATTTCTTTTGCAGCTTTTTAAGTTAATTTTAAACCTTGAGAAACTTTATCTACGTCTATTTTCAGAACCCAAACATGATTAAGTTTAAAATAGTTTATCAAAAAAGGTAAAAGATTCTTTGAAGGGGTAAACAGATGTAAATGAAAAAAAATGCAAATGTTTTTTGAAACGATAATGATTGACAAGGGTTGGTAGTAGGATAAAATGTAGTGAAAAAGTGAAATACGTGCAACATTCAAAAAACGCCAAAGTTCATAGACAATAGATGTTAAGATAAATATAAAGAAATTGACAGAAAAAGAGGAATTGGAAAAATTTTACATTTATAAATTTCTTTGGATAATGCGGAAATTATATTGGCTGTAACAATAAAAAAACAGTATAAAAAAATGAAAGAACAAATTCAAACTTATAGTTGTTAAAAACAAATTTGTCCCTTTCTTATTATATTTAAAAACAATAAACAATATCGCAAATTGAATAACTAGCCAACCTAAAATCACTTATTTTATCAAGAAAATATTTTATTAAATTAATATTTTGTTTTAATCAAAAATGTTTAAATTTCACATATATAAGCTATTTATACTCTTTTCTATTTAAACCAGCTTCAATTTACTACCGAGGTTGATCCAAATAAAGTCAGCAAAGAGGACTTCTACGGTATTGAGTTATGAAAATGACGAGTTTATCACTTCCAAAATTTCCGACAGCGTTAAAATTACCGATTTTTCTACGTTTATAGTGTTAGTAGTGAATATAGCACATGTATATTTAGTTGAATAAATTGTGATTAAATTTTTGCCAAAACAACAGGTAATTACCATGTGAATCAGACCCTGTGAATGAATTATTTATATGGAATGATCTCAGTTGTTCTTACGTTTATTTTTTGTCGTAGCAGATTTCTTATTAAAAGGTAAACAAACACTAGATCATACTTAACATGTTGTCTAATAAGATAAATAATAATAAAACGACTTAGTTTCTTAATTTATAAAAGTATTCACCTATGATGGTTGTTCTGATGTCTGTAAAATAATAAATATAATTTAAATAAATAACTACGCAAACCAATTTCCGCCATGTTTATTCATAAAATGAAATATTTTGACCTATTCAATCTATTCAATTTTTAATATTCGCAGATTAAATTTGAAAATTTTGGGTTTCGTGGTCGGTAGGCTACCATTTAATATCGAGCTTTTATGTGAGGCTTTGGTGATTAAATCACAATCCCCTAAAATAAAAGTTTAATCAGCAACAAATTTATTGAGATTATTTAATTAAATCATTAGATCGTAACTATTACACCATTATTGTTTCCGTATATAACATATTTAACAAAGATTATGATAGCAGACTGAAGATGAGGATAATTTCCTAGAAATATATTTCTTTTGTTTTGCGTTTTCGAGTTATTATTAATGTAAGATTTATTTATAATTTATTTGTAAGATTCTTTAAGTAAATTTTAAATTACGCTGAGATTATTTTATTAGCTAAAAGTTTTTAAAGTAAATATTTTAAAATTAAGTGTATTAAAAGTAATTAACTTTCTATAAATCTTAGTAATTCAAAATGTTTAATGCCACTTGCTTTCACTCAGCCTCTGCCAACTTTTATTCAATCAAACAGTTCATTATTCAACGCAACTTTAGCTTTACTCATTATATCACTCACAATCTACAATTACTTTGACTTCTCAGATCCACCTACTATCATATCAACTTGCTGGACTTTGCTACTTTTAATTTAACCACTTTTATATTATTTTGATAACTTTACTTCGAACTTTACATTTTATTATTCTGAATTTACTCTCACAGCCTTTGCTAACTCTCACCCGAAAACACCTTCTAACATTACGACATGAATTTTAAAATGAAACTTAAAAAGATCATGTTCACTAAAACAAAAAATATTAATATTATTAAACATTATTACCGGAATAATACGCGAAATACAAAATTCGAGGATTACATAATATTGTACGTGATTATGTCACCATTAGTCGCCTAAGGATATTGTGACACACATAGGGGGGGCACGTTTTACACTACTTCATGTGATTTAACAATAAAAATTAAGTTTATTGTCATCAGTTAAAATATTAAAATCTTTACTTACAAAAAGATAAAAATTATAAAAAATAAATAATCTATTAATCTGAAATTTGATTGTTGAAGCAATATTAGTGAGTCCGCTCTGTTAATCTGTCTGTAATGTAGAATTTCATAGAGTGACTAATTTCTGGATCACTGGCAATTCTTGAAACACATCTTGTGGCTGATTTGATAGCTGCATCCTTGATTAAGAAGTTTCGTTCACTCATATACTGAGCGTCTTCAAGGGCCCCGAGTACGGCGTCATGTACGGATAAGAAAATATGTTTTGAATTTACAGTAGAATATAAAACGCAACTATTATTCAACATTGCAAGAACGGCAGCTCTAACGTTTGATAAAAAGACACTAATATTCGCGGCATTGTAGTCATTGATAACTTGCATAATCGTCCTCACTCCCACAGAGTCAATGAAACTACAAGTCGAAAAATCTACAATGATATGATGAACCTCTTTGATATTCATGTCTATAATATTTGTTTCTATTAACCTCTGAGTTGATTCTGAATTTCGATGAGTCTCATGGTCTAGCAATTCCTTTACCTTGATAAGTTTCTTTTCTCTCTCTTTTTTAGAATTGATAATTTTCGTTGCATTCAAACCAGTTTCCACTTGAATTGAATTTCGGAAATGTTCCGCTGATGCAAAATACAAGGAACCTTCAAATCGGAAAATTTTGATGCCTGGAATTTCTTCAGCGTCCGGAGTTAGATTAATGTTTTTGTAAATATCAGTACAAGGAATCCGACCAAGTAAACATACATAAGGCCATTGAGTTCGAAAGACAATAGTAATCAACGAAAACATCACTCCTATTCCAAGGCCGAGATCCACATCAAGTATGATAACAGCCATAAAAGTCACCAACCAAAGAAGGAAATCAATTTTTGATACCTTCCAAAGTAATCGCAAATCGCAAAATTGAAATAAAATGGATTTTAGATTAATTAGAATAATTGTCGACAAAACACATTCAGGAGTCGATTCAAACAGAGGTCCCATAAAAAGCAAAGCTAACAACATCAACGAGCCAGCAATTAAATTTGCTATTTGACTGACCCCTCCAAGTGATTCATGGAGAGCGCTAGCTGACATTGAAGCCGTCGCAGCAAAAATATTAAAAAATGAACCGATGCAATTCATAAATCCAAAAGCAAATATTTCCTGATTTCCATTAATGTCATAATCATGCTTCAATGCCATTCGCTTAGAAATTGAATAGCCAATAGCAAACGACACGATTGCGGCCGAAAATGATGTTTCAATGGTACTAAGCATGTATTTCGGTTCTGGTAATCTTGGTTTCATAAATCCCGGAACTATTTCCCCAACAATATTAACACTCCAAATAGAATTGGCGCTGGTAAAATAAGAGAACACAATTGCCCCAATCATCACTATTAACTCTCCAGGAATTGGAATTTTCATTTTTGATATAAACTTTGCACTCAAAAATTTACATATACCTAAAACGAGCATACAGATAACAGAAATAATAAGAGTTGCAAAATTAGTTTTAGGAAGACTTAATAAGAATTCTTTTAGCAGATTATACATGCTAAATATTCCAGAATCTGAATGAATTTTGAAACCCATCATTACTGGCAGTTGACTTAAAACCACAGAACAAGCGGCCGCTGTCGTGTATCCCCCAATCAAGGGGTCAGACAGATAATTTGTCAAGAATCCAAATCTACATATTCCAAGTATGCACTGAATTAACCCTACCATAAAGGTAATCGTAATGGCTATTTCGATCTTCCTTTGTGCTATGATGGCATCACAATATATTATAGATCCATTTGTTTCTTGAGCGTGTTTAGTAATGGTCAAATTGCATTCAGTTCCAGAAGCCATTTCCTTTATGATTTTAGTAGTTCCACCTCCAATTAATAAAGAGACAACTCCTTGAGCTCCAGCAGCCATGTGATGAGAACCTCCAAAGACCGGATATAACATCGCACTGAAAAAAGCCGTATATAATCCAAATATCGGTGTCAGATTCGCCAATAACGCATAGGCCATACTTTGAGGAATTCTCATTATTCCGGTAGTAATGCCACTGAGAAAGTCTAGTGGAAAATCCTTTTTGAAATTGTATGTCTTAATTACCAACAAAATTGGAAATATCGAATAGATAATCTCACGACAATTCCGTTTCTCGCTAATCGGCAGAAAAACACTGTCGAAAAACCGATGTTTTTTTCTTTCGGTTACATTTTCTCCGAAAACCTTAGTAAATCGACTCTGAGAATAAATCGGCCGATGAATGTTGACCATTCCAAGCTCATTTTTGAATGGGGTTGGAGGCTCGAAATATTTATCCCCTTTTACTCCAAGCAAAGGCTGATTGAGACTTCTATCAAAAATGTGACTGACAGCTCTTTCCAAAGCTTTCACAGCCGATTCGTCCAATGAATTTCCTTTGCGATTGTTGGTTTCTCGCTCTTCGTCCGAGTTTTCATCGTCATTTCCAATACTAAACTGAGCGAATTTTCTGTTTGTAATTTCGGATAATTTATCGTCACGATTATCCATTAAAAAAAATTCAATTAATCTAAACGACATTTATATCCAGTCATTATCAAAATTTCCAGGGTCAAAGGTTAAATTTTAATAAGTTTTTATAAATTTATTTGTTTTATTATCTAGCAGGCCATTACAATGTATTGATTTTTTAATTATTAAGTTTTAAATAAATAATAATTATATTTAAATAATTTATTCCATTTCAATTTCTTTTAGTCGAGGTATGCTTACTTATATTGTTTTACGTCGTAATTTTAATAAAAAAATATTATAAGTTTTATTACATTTTACCGCATGGGATTTCCTAAAAGGTTTCGCCTTAGTTTTCGGTAAATTTTCAATTTTTAAGTAGTTTTTTCCACATTATCTCAACATTTTGCAAGTAATAGCTGTCAATAGTTTGGGCTTCTAAAGATATTTTTATAAATATTGATACCACCTCACATGTTTTTCATAAATAAAACTATCCAAATTGACATCTTTTGACGAGTCTGACTCGCCATTTGTTTGTTATGCTGAAATGTACAACAATGATTAACACTCATCTTGACATTTGAAGTAGTAATTATCAAGTTTTATTTTATTGAAATAAATATAAATATCATGTTTGTCGTGAAAAAAATGTTGAACTATATTCATTGTATTAATTAACTAGAAATACCACTGTATTCATTATAAGCAGAAAAATGTGCACACTGTCGGATAGATGCACACTCAGTTTTTAATGACACGCAGTCGGAATACATCAAGTTTTGGCCACATCTTTCAAAATTGCAAATGAGCACACAATTTTAATTTATTTGTGCTTTGGTGTATTTTATATTTAACGACAAAAATTGTAATTATCTATGTTCAAAATTATTTTTTAATTAATTTGATAAAAAGATAAAAACAGAAATTATTTTAAATTTCTATGACTCAATGAAATAACCTAAATGCACAGTTGCAAAATTCTTCACTTTTTAAGCCAATCATTGTAAGTTAAAATAAGAATATGTCTATTAATTTTCTAAATTCTTAAATAAAACAAATGAGAATCCATTAAAACTCCATCTTTAGACAACTGAGTAAAACATTGCGGAAAACATAAAAATTCTTTCAACTTAAGTGATGATTCGAATTTGAGATTATTTGGTAATTTTAAAAGTTTAGGCTGTTTTCATTCTCATTTATTAACGTAAATAAAATAGAAAAATAAATTACAGAAAATCAAAATATTTTAATTTCTTTGGAAAAATATTTTTTCTTCTGAATTAGTTATTGATATTTATAAAGATTTTTAATAATAAAAAGTAAAATAATCTTTAATAAAAGCGAGTGTGACATTAACAAGATTGACATTAAATTGAAGCCTGTAATATAGATTGCTAAAATAAATGAGGAGTAAAACATTAAATGTGCTACAGCAGGGGTGAGCAACCTTTTTAACCCACTGGCCAATTTAAATTTTAAAATTTTATATATAAAAGCTTTATATATACTAATAAACATAATATAAAAATACAAAAAAAAAAGTAAATTTTTCATATATAAATTTTCTCCCTAGCCTGCTAGCTTCCGCCACCAGGAGCACAGGAGGTCGGAAAGAAGTAGTGATGGGTATATAGGAATCGGTACAATGTAGATATGCAAATCACAAATAAAGTATCTAAAGCGACACTCTGATCCTGATGCCACCCTCAATTCGGTAGAGGTGTAGCTTGACAAAAATAAGCTACTACGCAGCCTGACTTTTCGCGAATTTACAAAACGGACACTATATTAACATTACATAATAATTAATTTATTGATGAGAGAAAGTTAATTAAATAAATATATTTCTATTTTAAAAATGCTTGACGGGCCGCAAAAAATATTTAAAAGACCACATGCGGCACGCGGGCCGCGGGTTGCTCATCCCTGTGCTATAGTATGGTTTGCAAATTTTGATAATGAGTCTCATTTTAAAGTTAATGATCGTTTTTTTATTTATTAAAAGGGTGGGTAAACTTGATACTGGAATGATCGACTTCAATTTTACTTATTTATTCGTGATCGACTTTCAAAAATAGATTAAATTAAAAACCTATAAAAATTTAAATAACGTCTTTATTAATAATAATATATTAAATAGATAGATTGTGTTTACTATTTTGTGGAATATAGACATACTTTATTGATAAAACTTTTGTATTAATTTTTTGATGTAGATATGTGACATTCCATTTCACCAACAATTCTTGTAAAATTAGGTTTGTTAAACTGATATCATCAAATCATTTTGACACAATTGATATGACTATACAATTTAAAGATTTTATTTAATGTAAAATTAATAAATTCAGATATACATCTAAAATTAAAAAAATCCAATTAAGTTTGATTTATTTGTCAATTACATCAAAAATATTACTTGGACATTCAGAAATACAAATTTGCTCAATCATTTATTTTACCGTTCGCTAAATCTACAAATGAATATTACTTTAAGTGACTATACTATTTAAATGGTTGTAGTATTTTAATGTTATCTGTTAAATAATAAAATTTTACAACCAATAAATTATTATAAATAAATAATTAAATAAATTTGGCAACGATTTAATTAAAAGATAAAGCCAATAAAAAACTTTTCGTACGATATATTTCGATAGCATAAGTGTCATCTTCAGGCACACAAAACCAACTAAAATTATTATGAATTAACATTTAATTTAAACAAATTAAATGTTTAAATTAAATGTTAATTCATAATATTTTTAGTTGGTTTTGTGTGCCTGAAGTGACAGCTATGCTGTCGAAATACATCGTACGAAAAGATTTTTATTGGCGTTATCTTTTAATGAATTATTAAATTATTAAATCATTAAATATTTTTATGAGAGTTACATATCAATTTTATTTTAAAAAGTTAAGATGAAATGTTGAGAATCATCGAGTAAATGTTGTTGGTATTTATAAAGCAGAATTTATGATTTTTTGATATAATATATTTTTAAATATAAATGAAGAAATTTGTTTGCAAAAAAATATATATTAATGGTTACTACTTTTATTTTTTTTATTATTATGTTTTCAGTTGCAAAAATTTAACAACTAAAAGTCTATGTTTCAATCGTCTATAGTCTAAATGTCTAAAAAAATATAGAAAGTTGAAAACTTCAATTGGGCCGCGGTTTGGGCATCCCTGATGTAGATAAAAATTTAGATAAATAAATAAAAAGAATATAAAAGTTGTTTTACAATTTTGATTTAAAATTTTATTGATGCGAGATTTTTTCTTGTCATCCTCTGATTGCCTTATTTTTACTTCACACTCAATTGACAATTTTTGCAGTTTAATAGAAATAACACCCAATTAACTCAAAATTATGTGCCTATTTATAATTTTGATAGGAATGTTTCGAAACGATGCATGTAATAATTGTTATGTGAAACTATTGTTCTGAATATAGCATATTGAATTTGGAAAAGATGTTAAATTAAGTATTCGTTTATCTGCATGTAGTTTTCTTTTAAAAAATAATTATTAGGTATTAACATTCAAAAGTACAAAGCAAGATTATGCAAAAAAGGTTAAAATTACATGTCGAAAGTTGAACTAGAAAATGGGAAGCAAAAGGCTAAAAGGATAAGCTTATTCCATTTGTCAAATATCAGTCGCATTCTAAATAAATAATGTTAAAGTTTACTATGACACTAATTAGAAAAAATAAACAATAAAAATGCACTTCAGATCATAATGGTGACTCGGTAAGTGGCATATACTTTATATCAAGATTACAGAATCAAAGATAAATGCATTAAAAAATATAACATACGAATTACGTAACACCAACAAGTTGTGATTTGGATGAATAATCATTGAACCGTGACTAGTTGTTTGAAAGATGCAACTTAGAGAAAATGTTTCAATTTATTTATATTGTCGTTAAACATCGCATTTTGTACAAGAAAATGTATGTTTCAAAAAACTAATACACATTGATAAGTGGATGATATTTTTCTAAAAAAAAGTACAAACGAAGCATTAAATAGGTATCAAAGCAGCGGTTTACAACTTTTACGCTATTACGCCTCCCCAAAAACTTTTTTCTCACGCTGTGTTACCTTTTATTTTTTAATAGATATATTCACATAGAAAAGTTTTAAATAATAAAATATTTATTACAAAAAAAACTGAAGACTACAGCTAACAGAATAATAAAACGGTTTTGCTATATCATATACTTACACTGTACGTTATATATATATATACAGTATGACTCTGATTAACGCTTGTCCACTCAGTGGGATTTTATTGGAATAATAGGATTCACTAAAATTGCACTCAGTGTTGCCTTCCACGAAATCCAAAGTAATTTAGCTGCATTGCTTCTTCCCCGAGGTATTATAGAAGCGTATTTTTATTGTTTCACATCTATCACATCAAAATTTAAAATGAGGATATCGTTGTTTAAACAAAATGATTATAATAAGTTTATACGTTGACTTTTTTTAAACTAAGCAAAAATTTAGTAAAAAAATTAAGGATGTAAAAAAGACTCATACAAGATTATGTTAATGAATGGATGTGGCTAGACCTCTTCAAAGATGAAGCTTTCTATAAAATGTAGTTGTTTTAATATTACACGATGAATTTTTATATTAATTAAACATAAACGTGATGATTTATTTTTTGTTACTAAATTCGTAAAACCGTTGTATATAAAGGGAAATATCCCTTTTTTATTTATATTTGAAAACAATATAACTAATACTGATTTAGTCTCGGTCTTGAAATGACAACAGAATGCGGAAAAAATAAGACAACCATTAGCCATAAGTTGATAAAAGAATGGTTTTTAGAAATTAATAGGTTTAGAATGACCCATGGGGTCCAACCCCTAGTTTATGAAGATAAACTAGAAAAATCAGCCCTTGAAATTTCCCAAACTATGGCAAGACTCAGAAATTTAGAACTAAATGAACCACGAACTCGTCATTATGGCGAAATTGCTGGAAAACTGGCAAGCACTATCAATAATATTACAGGCAATTCTTGACACAATTATCATTGATAAATATACGAATTTGTTAGGCAAACAACTTGCAGCGACTTGGTATGCCACAGGAGATCAGTATTTATATTCTCTGGAAGAACCTGTGGAAGAAACAAGTAAGAACTTATTTTAAAAATATCTTATGAAAAACCTTCTTACCAAAAATCCACCGAAACAATTTATAAAAGCCAGCGGCAACGTTCACAAATCTAATTCAATCTAACCTAATCTCAAATATACTTCTTACAATCATTTCTCATCATATTTCTAAATTGGAAATATGAGCTGGTAAATTAAAATGTTCTTGCATGCACCCGTTTCAGTTCATTAAAAACTTCTATAATAGAAGTTTTAATGAAAATCCAATTACAATTATGATTAAGTTTATGAATTAGCCATTTTTAAAATGGCTGACAGGTAAATTCTTTAATAAAGTATATTTTAAGGCTTGGATTGTGATCTCGTATGTTTATGAGATCATTATTCAAGCTCTTAAATAATACTTTTCATCATCATTTATTATAAATTTACTTTTATTAATTTTCTTTGGGTTTTTTTACGAATTTATGCCAATTAATGTAAATTAATGGAATTATTTTCTAATAAATGTAAGTCCGATTAATTGAAAACTAAAATTTATTAAAATAAAATTTATTATTAAAAAGTTTCTATATTCGAATAAACTATTTCTCTGTTCCTTGGAAATTTGTTTTGGCTGCCATCTTTTTCACCTTTTGACAAATCCAAATTTTTGATATTTATTGACTTTATGAGGCTCTGAAAATTTCCGTTAATTTCCCAAATTTATAAAAATCTTCCTTATTTTCAATGGTAATAATGATTTGGATTTTTTATACTTATATAAAAAATATTATTTTCAAACTTAAGTTATCGGAAAACTTATGTTTCGATGGATATTTTTGAAATATCTGAAATGTTGTAAAAATATTAAATTGATTGAATTTCATGAAAAATCTTACGAAATTATTTCATAATTTTATCTACAACTCAAAGTAGAGTTATTGGTATTTTTTTCAAAAATTTTCGGCTTTAATTTTAAAAAAAATTGTCTAAAAATAGTTTTATATTGATCTGAACATTTCGACATTTTGAAAGTTTGCATTCATTATTTACAATGAATTATGTTTTAATGTTAAAAGAATTTTTCTTCAAATTCCTTCCTTCCTATAATATAAGTTTTTATTCAATTGAACAAATTACATGCAGACACAGGTAAGTATGTATGTCCCTATATTGATTTTTTCATTTTAGTATAGCAGTTTTTAATGAACTGAAACGGGTGTAAATTCGTCCAATTAATTATCAACGTAATTATATTGGTTCATTATGAAATTCAATATTATCTTGGCCATAACTCCCACAAAACGTTTTTATTATTATTAATTATTATGGATAATGCAATCTGTATGTAATAATAACAAATTCGATTCAAAATATTTATTTATAAATTTGAAATTGACTGGCTGCTTCTTGCTGTATGTTGTTGGACTAGTTTCGAAACTTCTTCTTTCGCTTGGAATTCTACTATAACTTCAGTGATTTCGTTAAATGCATTGAAATTTGATTTGTGAATATAGAGGAAAAAGCTAAAATTAAGAATATATAAACAAATGTATATTTACTTTTTTATTTAATTTAAATTGTAAATATCTTTAAGTTCCACTTATATCAATAAGTTTCATAAAATAATGATTAAAGTATGACAAACACTCTGTATCTTGACGTACACAAGGAGGATTAAGGGGATAAATCTCCCACAAATTTCAAAAGGAACTAAAATTAAAAACTAGTTAAAACATACTGTAAACTGTAATTTTATTTCACTCTATGAAGGTAAATTTTTGTAATTCCTGGTGAATCATCAGGAATTATGTGCATCCTTTGATGCTGAGAGAGTTTTAGACGCTTTGGCGAAGAGCCGCCCAAGAAAATTGATACTTTTATAATTACTCTATAAATGTATGAAACTTTATTTCTGATACATAATAATAAATGGGATAATTTTGTGGTATTTAAATTTTAAAATTTAAATAAAATTTAAAATATCCAATTAAATACTGTGTTAAAAGTTTAAAATAAAAATGTTAATTTTTCTTATGTTTGCTGAGTTTTAATTAGCACTGTTTGTAAAGTAATTTATTAACTAAGGTATTATATTAGAAAACAATAAAATATTTGTCAATTACCACTAATAACTTTTGTTTAGAAAGGAGCCTTATAAGATTTTTATAGTTCATAATTTACACGTGCAATAAATTTATATAAAAATCAATAAAACCGTTTAATGAAAATCTATTTTAAAAATTAAAAGTTTTTTTGCGTGTGCCCATGCTCTGTATATATTACTTTTAATTTGTAAATAGAGTATTTTATCAGAACTGAAAAGTAGGATTCAGACAAAACGATTTTATTATTATTTTACTGTTTTATTTTCTTAACATTTATGTCTGTATGTAGCACTATAAATTCGGAATAAAGAGTAAAAAAATGAAAAGGATTCATTTTACTTTCGTCATGTCATTTATGACGAGTTACTCTCTAAACCAGACATGTTTAATAACAAAATTAAAAAAATATCCTGAAGCTATAAAATTTCTTTGATCCGAAAATAGTATATTATCTGTATAACTATGAGAGCTGCAGAAAAGTATGGAATGAATTTCATGAGCTTAAAGATTTCTGTTCTAAACAACCACAGTTAGAATAGATCCAACACTGTGAGACCAAGTGAAAACTCACGATAAACTACTCACAATTACCACAAACATTTGAAAAATGATGCATAATGTGGCTCCATTTATGGAAGAAACAAGATGCTAACTTTTAATAACCAAAACTTTTAATAATAAATATTTTAAATATAATTATATTCAAAATTTTAATTTTGAATATTATAATAACTTTTTGATTTTCATCAAAAAAGATTTCTTTTCATTTTCAAATGACATTATATTTATATTTATTAAAAATATAAATATAATGCCATTTAATTTTAAAATTAATATTTGTTTATGTAGAGACATCCACAAAAAATGATTAAAATATTTAACAATCAAATTTCTAAATTATTTATAAATAAATTACGGTTTTCATATTTTTGTTGATATTTTCAATTATATTATATAAATAAATTTAGTAATAAAAACAATATTAAAATAATAATTTTAAAATGTTTTGTGAATTTCACATAGATGATTTAAGGCCTTGTCAGATGATTTAGTCGCATGGCCTACGGGTAAAGGGCTGCAAATAGTTCAATGGCTAAACTGGTCACATAGGTCCATATTTTACCGTCAAGTTGTAATTTCATTTTTTAATCACCTGACATTCACATTTAGTTTTTATAAATTGTTTTAATTTATCAATAAAACTTTTTATTACATACCTTAAATTTATAAATTAGATAAGAAATAGTTTTTAAAATATAAAAAAAAAATCCTTAATTAGTTAAACAAAAAAATTTGCTTTTTATTTTCAATCGTTTTTTTCTACACTTCAAATTTGTCAGCACTGTATTTTTAAAGAAAAATAACACTTAAAAAAGAAAGTACCAAATGTAGGAGCCTGAAAAAGAATAAGACTCATTTCAAAAACTTTTGGAACAAATTTTCTGACAAGTAAATAAATGCAATTATAGGAATATATTTTTTCTTGAAATTTAGTGACGTTTCTTTTCAAATCATATTATGTAAAAGTGGAAGAATGAAGTGTTTTAATGAAGTGTAACATAGGAGAGGGAAAGTAGGAAATTTACTCAGTGATGAAGTATAATTAATTTCTAAGATAATATATGTTAGTGAAATAAATATCAACCTTTGGATACCATTAAAATATTTTAGGGTATTTTTTGTCAAATTGTAACTTACCATAGTTTCGGGATCTGTACTCCCTAATTGAGAGAATTACCAAAAATGTCCTTTGGCAGACAATAGTATAGAGTATAAAACCCGAAGGATGCATAAACATAAAAATTTAAATAACATATGGGAAGTAAAAATTGGAAGTAGAAATGGAGCACTAAAAATATGTTAGAAGTTGAGAAATATGCAACATTTAGTGGCTTTCACATTCTGAATAAAAAAGTGAATTTATACAACAAAGGAACTAATCAAGTAAAATACGTGAATGAGATCATCTGTATTTCCAAAATTAAACAACTTTCCTTTTGTATTGGGCTTTGTGAAAAATAGCAGTTTAGTGAAGATATTTTAAAAGTAAAATAGACGTGAAAAGATATAGATTTGTCTACTGCTTTTCAGTCCATAAAAAACTCTGCTGGTATTCAAATCTGAACCCTTGTACTTGAAATTTTGAATGACAGTCTTATAGTTTGATTCGGAGCTATGGTAACCAAAACCACTTAAAAGAAACAAAATAGGAAAACCCCTGTTTTTCAATCTACGGATAGTCGAGTCATAACGTTACTTTATTTGGATGTTTTAATTTATAATACCACGTGGGACATGTTTGTTGCACTATTTCTTGCAACTGTATGCGTGCTTGTTCATTATTGAAATAACACTTTTGTCCAAGAGTAAATTACATACATCTCATTTCTGAGTGTAGTAAAACTTTAACCTCGTTCTGTTAGAATTTTTTATCAAATAATCGGTTAAGTCTCTGCCAGCGAGGTAATGCTTAATCTTCGTAAATTGGCACACTATTTGCTACTCCATATTCAGACTCAAAAACGATACCCATCGTAAGCCCAGACTCATAGAAAGTAAGAACTGCTTACGTTGCAACGTACATGGCTAAGGAATCGAATGCTGCAAACATAATGTTAGTGATAATTTCGCTGTTTGCATTGCTTCTGTCGCATCGGTCCAAAAGGCGCTACCGGCTCATCGTCCTACAATTTTTGGAATACTGGTTTGACCCAGAGAATGAAATAAAGGATTTGATTTCACCAATTTTAGTTGTTCAAAGTTTTGACATTGATCTATCTTTTCAACAAAGATTTACCGAAAAATTAAAAAGATAAAAAAAATTCATGTAAAATTTTGTGGCACTGAAGAAAATCTTTTGAAGGTTTTTAATTTAATTTTTAATAAATATTTGAAGTTCATATTTGTAAATAATATACGTTGCCCTATAGTTATTTTGTACAATTTTGTACACGGTTTCGACAGTTGGCAAGGGGATTCGCTAAAAATCTTTTTTGTTTAAATCAGACATGTTTTTAAAAGATTCCTTTAAAACTTTTAGTTAATTCTGTTGAAATTAGTTAAAAAATAAAATAATAATTATTAAAGAAATTATGTATTTTTAGTTATGCCGCTTATAAAGAAATTATGTTTTATGATAATTGTTGAGATAATGAAATTATTCGGATTATTCTTGTGAATTTATTTTTATTTCCACTTAACAGGTTTGCGAAATAAGTTAAGTGAATAATTGTAAATCGGGGATGAGTGGGTGCTTCGGTTTGACGGGGGTCCTCTTCGCAAAAATTCATTAAATTCTATTTTATCAGTCCCACTGCCCTGAATTTTTCTCATAAACCAATAAGGAAGCAATAATTGATTTTTTCTTTTAGAATTTTCTAAAAAATTCTGGAAATTTTCATAGGAAACTAAATTTTAATGCATATTTTTGTAATTCGTTCTTTTTTTAAAATTTTCATTATTAGGCGTTATTTATTTTTAAATAGTAGATTTTAGATATGGGGCCCTGTAGTTTTTATATGAATGGTTGAACAATGATATTATGGGAATATAAGAGTTGTATATTATATTGTCGATATATTAGAAAAGCGAATAACAAAATAAGCCGTTGCTGCGAAGTAATAATTATATTGTTATTCACTTATCTAATATATTAATTTATGCTGTTACCAAGGAATACCGTTTTATACTTATATATTGTCGATAATAATACACTCTTCGATATTATACTGTGTATGAAATTGTTCGAACTCAGCAGATTTTAATTATGGTTTATAAAGTACACATAAAAAGAACTCCAACTATCCTTGCATCATATTTTGGATCAGAATCTTTACTCACTTTGAAATAAACGTATAATGATGCTCATTAGAAGAAATAAAAAATTTATTAAAATGAATAATTAGTAAAAAATTTGGAAGGCTTTTTTTATAGAATCAATATTAGAGTGCTGCAGTTGGATCTTTGATATTTTGAAAATGATCCGACAAACCTTTTTTGAATGGCTTGTATTCATATTTAGATGAATGCACTGCGATAAATAAAAAAACAGATAAAGGAAAATTGAAAAATATTGCATAAATTAAAGGATGATCTGATTTTCATAGCTCAAAATATTTAATGTTTTTAACAATTAATTTTATATTTTCCCAAGGAGCATTTACGCAGTTGATATGGGCTAGTTGTACTGAAATCGGTCTAGGAATAACCATTGAACCAAATGGAGATGCGTACTTCGTGGGCCATTTCATGCCTAAAGGCAATATACCAGGAATGTTCATGTTGAATGTTTTTCCATGGTTATTATTTGAATTTTTAATTTCTAATAAAATTACAATTAAAAATTAGTTTAATTACTTTAATAATAATATTAATAATAATATAAAATTTATAATAAATTATCGATAACGGAATCATTAATAAAAATATAATTTAAATAAATAAACTATGTAAGCCAATAGGATTCGGTTAAGCATATTATAATGGAAGTTACGTGTGTTTGTTGCACACTTATATTTGCCGGGAAATGTTGAATTCGACTATGATACAAATATTTAATAATAATAATAATAATAATAATAATAATAATAATAATAATAATAATAATAATCAATTAATAATCATTTTCGATTTGTCAGTATACTTCTACAATGTTCAATATTTTATTATCATAAATCAGATTTTACATATTATGAATCTTGTTAAGATCATTCTCTAAACTTTCAGAAAAACTTTATGTTAATTTAACTGATTTTCTAAGACACAGACTAATAAAAAATATTTCATATATTTGTTTGTTTTAATTTAAGTTTGATTAAATAGGAATCCACAATTATTAATTTTCTAGCAGTTGACAGTAAGAAAAACTTGCAATCAAATGAAAATGAAAATTAAATTTTTTAAAATTTATTATTTAGTAATTTTAATCTTAATTATATAATATGGGGATCTAAATTACAAAAAATTTCTTTAGAAAGCCTTTTTTATTTTTGAAGAAATTACTGCCAAATTATTTCTAAAATTTTCTATATTACTTGAAATGTTGTTTTTAGCCATTAGTTTTGAAGCCAAAAACTAATAAAATGTTGAATAAAAGCCTGCAAAACCAAATTTAATTCCTTCAAAAATCTTCCAAAATGTAGCAACGGAAATATAAATTTTAGCTTGCATGTCCTTTATTTCAAGCTTTCAATAATATAAAAAATTAAATGAATTTAAAAATTTCAGATATTAAAAGATTCTTAACTGACATCTTCATTTATTTAATTTAAAACAAATTAAAACAAATTAAAACAAATTAAAAGCTTTTTTTACTAATATAATATTTTCTTTCAGTATTTGGAATTTTCAGAATGTAAATGTAAGTTAATTAGTTTTATTTTTGAAATTTTGTTTAAATATTAATAGTTTTCGAAAATTTTCAGTTTAAAATAATTTTCATAAATTTTTGTGGGGTTTTTAAAATTTAAAATAATTTACCACTTGCTCTTCTTTTTGTATTCGGGAAATTTATCTCTTTTTCTCAAAACAACGATGTATTATAACAATAAAGATAATAATAAAGATAAAATTCCAAGAATAAGTCGTCAATTATGTTATTTTACAGTTAATTTCTGATCCGTTTTCAATCTAAGGAAAATATATGTAACTGAACGGCGATCGTCCATGAAAGGTTTTTGACCCCCTCCATAAAATAGGCATTTTTGAGTGCCCGCAATCTGTAACAGTACTTAAGGCGACATATCGAAATACTTAAATAGTAGTCATTACTATTAAAACGGTGTATATAATTTATAAATTATCTTTTATTTATATATATTATTAAGTAATTAACTATATTTCTATTGTATATCTCACAGTAAGTAGCGTATAAGAATTTGGTGTTTCTCTCAGTTCAAATAAAGGTTTCTTGGACACAATAGCGGTGCTAAATAATTTGCGCCCAAAATCAAGTTTATTGGTCAACCAATTTGTTAGTTGCAATTTGAATGCATTCCGCTTCATTAATCATTTTTAATTGATAACTAAATAAATCCAAGTATGAAAAATATTTATTTCATTACATAATATTTCCAAACAAATTTTCGAGACTTAAAATTTCGATGCTAATTTTCGAATAACAATTAAAAGATTTAAATTCAACTCAAAAATTTCTGCATAGGAGAAATTAATAAAATTCATAAGTCAATTATAAAATTTACAAATTATTGATTCATTCCAACAATCATTTATTTAAAAAGGTTTTCATTTATTATTGCTTTTCATTTTGCAATAACATAAAGAATTTTTTATTATTTAACTATGAATCAATAATGACCCAGAATATGCTTATTTTTCACTGGATTTTTATACCAGTTAGTTGACTAATTTATCTTAATGGTAATGACGGCGCTACTTAGATAAAAAGTGAAAAGAACATATAGAAAAAATAGGATACTATGTTTATGAAAAATTTAATTTCGACAATTTACAATGATATTTTCGTTCCTAAGGCCATAAAAACTGCCTTTCAGCCCCTTCTACTAGTGTCTCAGCACTTTTTAATTACTTCGAGTAATTTGTATTTTTTGAGTAAAATATTGTCCACAACTTTTTTCCTTTTTTAATATATTAAATATGCAATAATTATATATAATCAACTACACACCCATTTTAAACGATAAAAGTACTGCATAACTATAAAATTGAAAAATTCGAAGTTTTTCAAGCTGTTTTTGGAATTTTTCTCCCATGTACATCAGACACAAAACAGTATTATATCAAACCTGTTAAATTTGGCAAATGTCAACAGTAGAATGCTCATAATTGACAAATAAAATAAAATTTTTACGAATTTTTAATGTTTACTCTTAAAAAATCGGAAAGGAATTTCTGTATTTCTGTTGTGTAAAAAGTTCCCGGGCAGCAGCAGCAAGTGAATTTACAAAACATTTTGCATACATGGAAATTATAAGTTAATAAACTCTTTTTACATGAAAGATTACCATTGCTTGAATAAAACGGTCAGTTAATCATGTTTGCTTTCATTGTCATTCTATACGTTGAAATTGTAATCCAAAACTGACCGGGAACTTTTTACACAACCTAGTATTAAAATAAAAATATTTGCAATTTATTAAATAAAAAGTATAATTGTCATAGAAATTTGTCGACATTCAGATTTATTTTCTAAGAATTTAAAAATTTGTTCATTATTCCAACTACACTGCATGAACACTATTACACCAGTTGTAATAAATTACGTACAGTTTAGTCACAAATTATTCGTCTGCTCTTCTATAGTAAATTCTTTTAATTTATGTCAATGCTCATAAATTAAAAGAATTTAATATAGAAGAACAGACGAATGAATTTGATGATAAAAATAAAATACAAACACACAAACTACACACAACAACCCTATAATAAAAAATACACAACGACCACAATTATGGTCAGTAATAATGTATTACGGACATTTTTAATTATAAAAATATGGAATTTGAGGATGTTTCAAGCACTTTATCACATTTAGCCCTTCCATAAGTAGAAGAGGAAAAAATATGAGCAATTTAAATTATCATTTATTTAATTATATTCCAATTTTCCACTTTTTTTGAATTTAGGAAAATGATAATAGATTACCGGTAATTATTTTCTTCTTATATTTTGCCATGAGTCTGATTTTGATTTGTGAAAATACTCAAACGTTTTATTTTTCATATTACCTCTTGAAGAGATCTTTTTATATTTCGACATCCTGCTCACTATGTGAATTCTGGAAAATTTTCTTTACAAAATCAAATTTTTTCAAATTCTAAAGGGGTTTGAGAGTCATACAAACAAAACCATTTTTAATTATTTAAACATTTAAAAAAAATTTAAATTACATTATATTTTTCCACTTTTTAAAAAACCTAAATTTTATCCTAAATTAGCCAAAATTAATTATAACGCGAACTTTTACATTATAAAAATTTCACTTCGAGTTAAATAAATACACTCTTTCAAATACTTCCTCAAAAGTCCAATAAGTTCAATTTCTTCTTCTATTACATTTTCATTGTATATTTTCTAAATAACTTTAAAACAACAATGTAAAATTTTAATTTAAAAATTAAAACAAAAAATTAAATTTTTTTTTCAATTAAAATTAATTAGTTGACAAATCAGAAAATCAATAAAAATTTGAAATAATCGCGAATTATAATCGTCAACAAACTGACAGAGGATTAGTGATAATAAAATGAGAAAACAAAAAATAAAAATTAATTGAAAATAAATTTTAAAATTTCTTTTAAATAAAACATTCTATTATTTACTTTGTAATCTTGCTTTCGAAATTGCAATAAAATGGATAAACAATTTTGGTAAATTTTAAATAATAATAAATAAAATAATAATTCCTCAAACAAGGGTCACTTTTTACTGACATTTTTATTTTATTTCATTACTCACTAGAGAGGATGGAGCTTTATATAACTCCATAATAATTTAGTGTTTATAATACATTCGTGAGAAAATATGACTATATTCAGAAAGGTAGTACTTATATATTTTGCTATTTACATTAACTGTTTCATTTCCATAAAAATAATAATAAAGTTATTATTCAAAAATCATTTATTAGATCAATATCGATTTAATTTGTTATACTAATAAAAGCACCTTTTTGTTGTTTTCACTTCTGATTGGTTTTTATTTTGCTATGGCATTAATGATTTATTATTTGACTATGAATCAGTAATCATATCGATGTTTAATTTATATTTACAGTGAACATTAATGAAACATCGATAGCATTACTGATTTATAATCAAATAATAAACAATTCTTAATGTCATCGAAATGTTTTATATATCATATATTTTTTAATCACTCTCAATTCAAAAGTTGCAAAGCGCTCATTTTGTTCTTGTTTCACATGAGCAAACTCGTAAATTTTATCTACAATTGGTTTTTGTGACATAAACGTGTCAACAAACAAGCTTCTTGCATCTTCACCAGTTAAGCCTATCTTCTTGAAATCTTTCCAAAGGATATTGGCTTCTTCAGTCAGCAATAAATCAAAAATTCCAATCAAGCTTAAATCATTGATTCCGAGCCAATCATCCATCTCTTTTAATCACTGCTCAGCTTCCAAAATATTTCTTCCATTAAATTTCCGGATATTGGAATTTAAAATATCTCTAGCTTGTTTGGGCAATGAATCCAAAATTAATTGTCGTTGATTCCTTGTAACTGCATTGACAGATTCGCTTTTAGCGGGGTCGCCAGTAATAAGACTTTCAATCATAATGCTAATTTAAAACTTTATTATTTAAAAACAATAATATTAAAACAACATTTTTGGGGTACCCTAAAGGTCAATTGTAAAAATTAAATTATTTTTGCTGTGATTACTTGGCATTTGATGAAAGTACAATTTTCATAAGAACCATTTCATTATTTGACATTATTCACTATTTAAACAAAAGTTTTAAAATAATTGTAATTGAATTCTTTATTGAGTATAAAAATAACTTAAGTAGCTCATTTTAAATGTAGAATAAACCGATTCCAGTCATAAGTCAACCGTCAATGTCACCAAATCTTCAGTCAATCACTGTTAATTCATCATTTTTGACAGGCCTTTCTCCCAGTATATTTGCCAAATGGGATTTCATTTGTTTGGTGAAATTATTTATTTATCTCTGAATTATTTATAGAAAACAGTACATGAAATGAATCGGATAGGGATTGAACGGATCAACTATTACAGGCTGAAAC